>LQRL01128613.1:1340-11365 GCA_001703475.1 Hydroides elegans | reverse complement strand
AACGTGGGTACGTTCAGATATCTGTGCGAGACTCACCGAGAAATATCACAGAGAATCTCACCGGAAAAACTCACCGGACGCTCAAAACGTGGGTACGTTCCGATATCTATGAAAGATCACAAAAAAAGACGCACTGTGAGTCTCACCGAGCGAGTCTCACCGGATCCTCAAAACGTGGGTACGTTCAGATATCTGGGTGATCTCACAGAGCAAGTCTAACTCGAGAAAATGAAAGTCTCACAGTGATATCACAGTGAGATAACTGTGTTGACTGGGGAGTGTCTGCGGCAATTTCATATGATTTTTTTGTTAAACTGCTCACAGTGAAAGAATGTATATTGCAGCAAATGGTTATCGTTTGGGTTTAGGTTCGATGAACCAAAAATGTCGATATAACGGGGGTCTGAACTTAGAGGAATTTGGGATATTTTTAGATATTTTACCAGCAATTCGTCCGCGCACTGATGTATGAATCCGCTGTACTAGCGGTTCTGAAATTCCACATAAGGAAATAATATTTAAAGCCAATTTGCACCGTTAAGATATCATTTGATTGTTTGAAATTGTCGAATTCACGGTTGTCTAAACTTAGAACATAGAAGAAAAAAAATTATATACATGGCTATTGTGACGTTGTGACTTTGTGAGGGAGACGTTGAGTAGTCGACATTGTGAGGACCACGTTGTGGTGACGTCGTTGTGAGAAAGACTTAAATGTCTACACTTGATGTGTGAAATCGAACGAGTTTCCTTATGACGATCAGATATGGCTAATGCTAGAGGTCTTGCATCTCTCATGCCTAATTTTTATCTAATCTCAAATGTCGAATTCATTAACAAATAAACATGAATTATTTTTATTTGGATTATAGAAAATGACTCGCGTTACTTCTCTCATCCTTGGCGTACTTTGCATGGTGGTTGCCTTCCAGCGTCCCGTTCAAGGTGCGTACTTTAAACATCATAAAATACTTGCGAGGTGTTTACCCAACAAATTGTGTTTTAATTCCCATGTGTAAAACACATGAAGGTTTATTAGTTTACTCACCCAAACAAGAAAGTATATTTCGACTTCAAGGGGTCATATCTCCGGTTCTACTGAATGGATCCTCATGAAATTTCGAATATATATATAATTTAAGGTATTAGTCCCAGTCTGTTTGCTTTTTCATATAAATTCAAAATGAAACAAGAACGTGACAGTACATTTACTTTTAGTGGTGTAAAAAATTCCGTGCTAAAATAGACGCACACTATTCACACAGTAAATATTGCGTATGACCACCACCCGCAGTCAACATTTCCTGAATACGTCGCGCCACCGACATAACAGATCGGTTGATGATTGCATAGAGCAAGGCGTGCTACTCTTCGATAAGAACCTGTCTGATTGCAGCGCAGTTTTTGCGGGCATGTTGTCCGGATAGTGTACAACGATCTAAATGGTTCCAGGAGTGCTCTATCGGGTTATTAACCATAAAAAAAGCTGACCAAGGTAGCGTCTCGATGTTGGTATCAATAAGATAGCATACACAAACATCCATGGCATGAGGGCGGGGTTTTTCACGTATGAGGGTAACGCAACATATGCGTGGGAACTTGGGTGTTGAGTATGGTATCGTTAAAGCTATTGGCAGCAACGTTCCCTTCGATATCCACGAGTTTAGATCGCGATCCATACACTATTGCACCCTTGATCATAACCAAACTGCCGCTTTTCGATCCACTTGCCGAAAAGATGATCGCGAAGATCGTTTGCCAATACCCCAGTAAACGTAATAAAACCCGCCTGCGTGAAAGACTTTGCACTGCGACTCGTCGGTAAACACCTTACATGACCACTTGCGTCGCATCCTTTCAGCACAACGATTCACCTTGTCCAAATACACAGGATTTTGACGGTTATAGACTGGTTGGATGGCCGAACAATAAGACCACACTCGTGTTCGCAGATGCGATTGATGACTCTTTGACTAAACATTTTTGGTTTAAGGGTCCCTGGCGTCTCGATGGCGATCAGTGTCACTGCGCAAATTTGCTCTCGGAGGCGCTGCACGCGAAGCCTTCGATGTTGACGCGCGGTCGTTACGCTTAAACGGCTACTGCCCGGTCTGTCAAATAATGTCCGAGTTGGTTAGAATCGCGTTTTGAGACGATATATCCCAGCGATTATGCACTAAAATTGTTTGGCGACCTCTTTCTTGGAACCCCCAGTAGCCAGCATATCAATAATTTGTCCTCGTTCTTCTTTAGATAAGCGTGGCATGAAAAAAAGTGAATTGATCAAATGCTCGACTTTTGTTAAGGAACACAATCATGTGATAAAAATTTCTCAAAGCTACAAGGTCGATATATTTTGATGGGAAACGTGGTTTCACACCTTGTTTTTTCACATCCCCAGCATAATCAGAAATATATTTATATACTTATTTGTTTGGGTGAATATATTATGGAATTTTCTTAGGAGCAACCCATGTTTTTGATATAAATCTAGGAAAACTAATTCGAAATTTACATGTTGTGTTGGCAACCTTTTTACGATGAGGTCTTGAGCATTGTACATGGTAATCGATGTTTGAAAGAATATCATACAGGGCAAATAATTATATATTAATGCCGCCCATGTATAATCTTACTTGTGGGTCATAAAAAAAGTCAAGCATATAAGAGATTGTATTTTCCTCAAATGGGTTCATCAATAGTACATACAAATATGAGCATATACATATAATATAAACTGAAGCGGACCCGTTTACTTATACGATCCCAAATTTCACAGCTTGTCATTTTTACAAGTTGACATACAGATTAAATGAATCAAATATAAAAAACATTTCTAATTGGATTGTTGTTCATTTCATATGCGCCAACGTTCCTAAATCGGGATCCAAAAGTGTAATTGGTCATACTCGATGCTGTTCGGTTTTCATGTCAAAAATATCTGCATATAGGGCTGGAAGGGGATTATCCTTAAAGATATGATAACAAACATTTTAAATACATTTACTTAAATTGATTTATATATCAGAATGTCATTATGAAAATAACGTTCATTTATATGTTCAAAAATTCCAAAATGTTAGGTTCCGATTGGTTATTATGCTTTTCTCGTTCGTTAATCAGGTTTTAGCTTTGATGCTAGCATTTTAGAGTCTAGTACATTTTTTTGCCTTTGAATAAAATAGAAATCATGCAAGACGTGCGCACTTCAGGAGTACATGTAACACAATATTTGATAAAGGTTATTTTGCCAATATTACTCTGCCTGGCTTATTTGTAAGTAATAATATATTGTTCTTAGGCCCCAACCTAATAGTTGGGGGCCTATAGAGTTGGGGTCTCCGTCTGTCTGTTCGGCTATCACCGCTTTCTTGTACGGGCTAGCACTTTTGAACAAAAGGTTATATAGGGAAGGACACACCACGACACATTTTTTTAAAGTGGTTAAATCGTCTTAAAGCAATGTTTTTAAATACGGACAGTTTCAAAATATTATTTTTTATATCATTAAAATGGTAGAAAACTGTATTCTTTTTGTCCGTGCCAGCTGGACATTTTCTTCTTTTTTAGCCAGCTTGAAACTGAAAAGGAACACCTTAAACGAAAATTGAAATGTTTAATTTAACAAAACCATCTATTACATCTTGCAACAAAAGTTTATTGGACAATTTCAAACAGGTTTAATCAATTTCGAAATAAGTATTCTCAATTCCTATTACGAAAATTAAGAAATAAACCAAAAGGCGGTCCTCAAACTAATCAAATCTCTAAGCTAAAATTATTTCTCAAAATTTACAAGCCTGCTGGAATTTGGTGGGGCCTTATTTGAGGAACAGCCCGGGAAGTGCTCTTCCATAGACTTTGTTATAGACTCAAATGAAAGGTTTTGGTGTGTGGAAGTGCTTTTTTTACATGTTCTAACCGAAATGGAACGAACAGCCGTTTTCGAAGCATGAGCATTTACTGGCAAGACCGGGGGTTCATTGAAACATATATATGTATAAGTATAACCATATTAACAGTCTCGGTATATGGGTATCTTTTGATGGTTTCGACGGAATTCGGTCACTTTCCGGTGTAGAACCCGCACGTTGGTACTTGGTTATATGATCAATAGAAAATATTTTTAATGTACAGAATGTGCCTTTAGATAATTAAAAAAAAGGTGATGAAAATGGGCGATTTTTAAAAATTATTACCCTTTACAAAACCCCTCTCAAATCGGGTGGCGGTTGAGGCCTTTTCGTGTTTGACAAATGCCTCCTTGTTAATTTTGATTGTTAATATATTTTTTACAGCATGTGTACCAGTTGGTTCATATACATGTACCTGCACCATAGAAGAAGGAACAGACCTCAAGTGCTTACCAACTGGTAAGTGTTTCATATATTTAGATTAACAAGATCTATAAAGTGTGTGTTCATTGTTTACTCATTTATGAAGCTTCCACATCTTTTGAAATGTTTAGAATCCTTCCAAGTTTTTTTTATAGTTTGCTTTAACCGAAACTTATGTTTAAGTTTAATATTAACTGTCTTGTGGATTTTGAATGGCTAAATTTAAGTTTTGACATGACATTTTCTTGTGAATGAGGAAGGTTTTTTGATCTGATATGGTTAGGTTTCTAAAACTTATGAAAATATTTTTAATCGTTGATAAAATTACCATAGTACTAGTCTAAAGTGGTCAAAAACACTACCTTTATGCAATTAAAAAAACATAGAAATATGATGATTTTCTTTCAAATGCATTAAAAGTTATAATAAAACATGCCTGGTGAATTGTTTTGGTCATATTTAACTAAATGTTTCTTCAAACAGCCGAAATTACATAAATTAAGGCTAAAATCGACAAACTAATATTAAACATAAAATTAAGTAAGGTCCGTACTAAACTTGAATTATTGAACTTAAATCGAGATTTAATTTCAATATAATTTTAAACTTATATTATGTATATGGAGGCTGCACATTTAAGTTTAAACTTAAATATATGTTTAATATTGAACCTAAAATGCGATTTAAGTTTAAACTTATTTTTATGTATATGGCCCCAGATGTTTGTAAATCAAGCTCGAAACCAGCTAGACTTTTCGTTTTCGCCAACTTAAACATAGCCAACTTTTATAATTTCTTTTATATGTAACAATTCAAATTATTTAAAACATGCAATTATAAATTACAATATAGATTCCCGTTACCTAATGATACAAGCAAATACTATAATTTTCAGCGAATGACTCGCAATTAATCTCATTTCTTAAGCTTTGTTTTTACAATGACCAATTCCCCATTGAATTTACCACTTTAGGTATAACCCTTATAAGAAATATTATATACAATGCAATAAATTGCAATGTGATTTTCTAGATCTCTTTCGTTTATTTATAAGATAAATTGCACAACACCCACAGGGTAATTTTACTAAAACGAAACCCCCATTGTATACTAAATCGACTTGAATGTATTGTACAATCATATTTCAATTATATATTTACAGAAACCTGTGACCCCATGCCATTTGCCTCATGATGTACACCGAGTCTCTGAAGGTTGTTCATCATAGAGTCCGTGTCCCAATCAGATTCTCAAGTAATATTCTCATTCTTCAGATTCTCTATAATAATATCTCTATCGATTTCAGAAACCTGTGACGCCCCTGCCATTTGCCTGATGATGTGCACGGAACATCCGGGCTACAAAGTGGTTGGGGTATTCACAGAGGAGTCGTGCAGCGGCGTCGGTGATTCGTCCGGCAGTTCGTCCAGCGAATCTTCTGACAGTTCGTCCGCAGTTAAGAGCTCAAGTGGCAGTGGGGCAGGACTGATCATTGGCAGATGAATGAATAATCAGATATTGATATCTGACGAAATGAATTGTTGACGACCGACATATTTGGACATTGGACATGCGCCTCATTATGAATTGTAGTTTTTATTTCAAGTTTGGCGGATTATTTTAAAGTTCTTGTTTTGAAGAAAGTTTTTTTGTTTCGATTATGCCTTGATTTGATCACAAACGAACTGTTCAATCTCAACGTTGATCACGATTATTGAGATAGGACATGTTTTTTTTTATATAAAGAACCTTTGAATGGATAAGAGGCTTGGAAATTACATGACACTGTACAGTTTAAAATGTCATCTTATTTTTTAAAATCAGGATTGTTAATATAGAAACTGCACAAAAACACTGTGAAAATATATTATGCATTAATAAATCATCATAAAAGCTATTTGTGTTTTACATGTATAGATATTATAGAAGTAGTCAACATATGCATTCGACAAAATATGGTATAACATTTAGTAATTTGATATTCAGCTGTATATTCCAATTTAAATTCAAAGTACGCAAAAAGCCGATGACAGCAACATAATTCTGAAGAAAAAAAAACAACCAGCTATGTCAAATCATTCTACGATAATCGACAATTTATTTTGTCCGTTTAACCAAATTCTTCTAAATTTAAGTCATAACAAATGTGCAGTAAAAACTTCGGTATGAATACATATAACAGATCTATGTTACGCTAATTTCTATGAATCAATATTTCTTTTGATTTTTGAAATAAGTCTTTAATTACATAAGTAAAAAACTAATGTATGGGTTTCTTACAAACAGCTTATTTAATTTACATAATGCAACATCTTGATTTAAAACCTATTTTAAGGTTTCATTAACTACATCTAAACCGTTTCACTGTCTCTCGTCTAAAAAAGTCTTTTGCTTTTCCGGGAAAATGGAAAATTACCGACGAGCAAATTGTAATTTCTTCAGAAGATCAGGATATTGCTATAATAATGAGATTGTCTTTATTAAAAGGAATAGATTGATTCGGTTTAAAAAGCGACACAAATAGAGAGTGAATCAGTAAAAGAAGCGACTTGTCTGAGCAAGTTTCACATATTAAGAAAGTGTGAAAAGTGGAAAATAAAATGCATTTATATCAAACACATGATTATAGCCTAGCTATTTTATTGAAATAGAGAGTGCTATTAAAAAAAACATGTCTTCCTAATATACGACACCACTTTAAACAACAGTTTTAAAGGTTTGTTGAGGTCTTAATCATGGATAATTATACTATTAACCGCACGGATGATATTCGATTCACGGATTATGGCACATATACAACAATACTACTTTTATGCTTCGTGTTCATTATTGCGCCAAACGGCGCCATATTATACTCCATTTTAAGATTTTCAGTTTTGTATACACCGAAAAACATTTTTGTGTTTTCTTTGGCATTTGCGGACTTTATACAGGGTATCAATATGATTCCTATTTCGTTGTCTTTGAATGGAGTTCTAAACCCGAGCGATTACTTCGCATGTTCCTATTTATTGACCAGTTTGATATGGTTGGAACTGGCATCGTATCTGACTATCTTTGCTATCACTTTGTGTATGTTCGTTGCAGTACGTTGGCCATATGCGTATGCGGTGTATTTTAAGATCAAAGTCGCAAATAGTCTCGTGACCTTTATCTGGATAACCGCTACTGTTCTACAAGTGATTATTGTTTTTAGTTCACCCGCTTTCCGATGGAGATGGAACCATACACTTGAAAACGATCGTATATGCACTATTAGGAACATCCTTGATCCAAAAATGTATGCTCTTGTAATAGGCTTTCCTTTTATTCTTGTGCCTTTTGTGTTGGTTGTATCGATTTACATTTATATCTTCATAGTTATTCGCAAGGAAAATAGACAACAGCCAGTCAATTACACTTGCGCTCCGGAATATTATAAGACTGCAATGTACTTTGGAATACTAGTTATGATCTGCTTGATATGTTATTTGCCATTGAATGTGCTTTGTATAACGGAACTATGGTCGAACGAAATCTGGAGCGAAAACTATCGAAAATACGCACGATGGTTTTCGTTACCGCGAATAATTAAAATCGTGCTAAATCCATATTGTATCATTTTCAAAAACAGCCAGCTACGAAAAGCAATTAAATATCAATTAGGCTGCATAAGTACCAATGTCATAAAACAGCGATTACGAGACATGGATTTGGTGAATCCGAATAGTGTTGCACCGGATCGTTCATATAATATAACAGTGCAAAATGATGGCAATGCGGATGTTGAAAATGAGCTGCGCGTTTTTACCGTCGTTCCCGGATCGCGTATACACTAATCAAAGATACCTGAGAATGTATGAAGTGGAGTCAGACGCGGGCCTACGTATATAAAAGCGCACGCGGCGGGAGCCTCTGTCCTGTCCATATTTACTACTATAAACTATATTGGCGTCCCCGCTTTACGTTATTTTTGGATCAGCACCTTGTTACTTCAGTCATGTGAGTGAATGGTGAGTGGTTGAGCGTGAAACAGGCCAGGGGCATTGGATGTTGAGGGAACGAGTTAAACTAAGTATAGGTGATTGGTTCGAGTTTTGATTCAATTCCTCAGTGACAGTTTGATCTGTTTTGTAAATATGTTTGAAATATATTGCATGCACAGTGTTGTTGTTGTTTTTTTTTCAACTGAAATAAAAACAGCTTGGTTGGTTTTATATTTCATTTTAACCAATTGTTATGGTACAAAATAATTGATATAGGCTACAGTAGTCTGTGTTTTTAAATATTTCACCGACTCTAATCATATATAGACTATATATATTTCTTTGGTGCTTTATAACCATAATTTGCATTTCTAAATGAGAAGGCAAGGATAACTGCAATCAAACATTTTTAATGCGTCACGCGTAGGGAGGGGCTTGGGGTTTCCGGACTTGGACAAATTTCTCCAAGGCCCTTAATTTACACGTAAGCCTTTTATAAAAGTAATTTTCATGGATATTTAAAGACATATGCATATTTGAACATTTTCATTTTAATTGATATCATATAAACGCTTTTGCATGTTAATTGGCACGTGAAATACAAATGTAGTCTGGTTAACTGAAAATAACGTCATTCTCATTTTAGTTGAATATAACATTTTCCTTCCGGCCGCGTTCACACAAACAATCAAGCCCGAAAATGAAAGCTAGGAAAACGAAAGCTAGAAAACCAATTTACATGTAGTATAAAAACATAGCAGTTTATTCATTCTGTTCACGCCTTATTTACGAGCCTTTTTGCTTGAACGCGGCTTTAGGGTTACTCAAATATTAAATATTCGTTCGTTAATCATACATTAAATTCCGATGAATATTATGGATTTCGAGAAATAAATTTAACAAAAGCATATAAAATTCGGGATTTGATATTTTCATGTATACATACATATCATTATAATCTATTGTCTCACAATACAAATCTATAATCTAATGAAGCATTACTTTATATAAGCAACACACACAATGGACCTATATCTCATTTCAAATTTAGACTAGGTTTCCGTTTGTTTTAGCCAAGAAACCTGATCTACACTTGAGATGAGATATTAGCCCATTTAATATGAAACCCCCATATAAAAACTTCCCCTACAACTATCAAGAGGGTGGCGCCTCAAAACTATAATCAAAGTCATAATGATACTGCCAGCGCCACCTTTGAAACTCATTCTGATCATCACAGTCTATAAGCTGCGGCATCTGTTGATTTGTGTGTTTCGGTGTGACGTTGGTGACTTGCGTCAGGCACTGCGTTCGTTGCGGACTCCCGTCTTCGCGTGGATCGATAAACGTGGCGCGCAGAACGCCCTCTAGCGGGTGAACGGCCGCGTTGAAGGTCATTTGCCACGTGATCGGGGTGTTGACGGGGTTGTCATCGCATTGACCTAGATAATATGAGCATTTAGATTATTATATGAAATGGTTTATGTGATAATGTCTAATTCAATACGCAATAAATGGACATATCGGTTCATATGGGGAAGAACCCACTCGGCAAACAACATCCTCAGGATGTCCTAATCACGTAGTTTTACGTCCCGACGTCCGCGACGCAATTAGGACGTCGCTAAGATGTTAAAAACGCGACGTCCCAGCTATGTCATAAAACGACGTCAATGGGACGAATTTTTCGTGACGTGACATATTTACACGTCCAGAGTACGTG
>LQRL01128603.1:22927-37422 GCA_001703475.1 Hydroides elegans | reverse complement strand
CCCCCCCCCCCCCCCCCCCAAAAAAAAAATAATAAAATAACTACATACTTGTTGAAATTTATCCAAACATATACCATATTTTGCAGGTTATGTTGCATGGAAATGTCGCTCGGCCAACAAGATGTCAAAAAGGGACAATGTTACGTGGAAACCCTAGCCGTGGACGCAAGCATGCGCGGCAAAGGCGTCGGAAAAACGCTCCTCGATTTCGCTGACAATACGGCTAGGGCGCGCGGTTGCCATGTAAGGGGTTTGGAATTAAAATTTGATGAAACGTTGCTTTAAAACGTTAAGGAAGAATATGAACACGCCTTGGCCATATAAACTTCCTTTCTTGATGTAAAATTCAAATTAAAGATAAAGCAAAATGAAAAGCATTTACTGTTCATTCTTATATATTGAAACCAAAAACCAATTAATAAGTATTAAAAACGGGTTTTCTCGCTTCATTTATCAGTTCTTTTAAACAATAGCGGATCCAGCGTTGACAAAAAAAATCATTAAAAAGGGCCCGGATGTACTTTTATGATAAGTCACAATTTATTTTCTTGATATCCCCGATTATATCTAGGTGAAGCTCTTTAAAGTATACAAACCACTAATATACCTTATAAGCTTAAGGCTTAAGCTGTGTGCATAAATTGATAAATTTGATCAAAATCAAATCGATAACACTATTTTGAAATTCAGACTATATTCCTTGGGGTTGCTGAGACGAACCGGGCAAGGAACTTGTATGCGCGACAGGGCTACATAAACAGAGAGAGAATCGATGGATGCTGCTGTACAACTTGTTCTGTCGGTGAACGGGTCAGTGTCTTTATCGTCTACTTTAAGAGTTTGCGAAATCCGCACTTATTAACATGTAGAATCTACATTGTATTATAGAGTCTTCTTTGCATAACTCATGCCTCGATGCGTCCGATGTGACCATGTTTTCTTTCTGCAAAGCGGCATAGACTAAATTTGAACTATGTTCCTAAGCTTTCCATAGAAGTAATTCCAATATATTCATTAATTAAATACAACGTTAACATAAAGAAATTTACAGTCCCTGTTTGGCCCTTTTTCGTTTTAATCCTAACTAATTTTATTTTGTTTTATTTTTCAGTATTTTTACGAGATGGAGAAGAAGTTGTGATAGAAACAGTATTCGGAAAATTATTTAGAAAAACTGCACGTGATGAAGGCTCAAGGATTTGGAGGATTGGTCCAGTGTTTCCACAAAAAAATATGTCATAACGAAGTTGTTTTAACTCTTAATTACGCCTAGCTTCGGTCGAAACTAAAGTATGTATTTTAAACTATTTGTCCTTTCGTCAATCATTCCATTTTACTATTCAAACAAATGTGTGCATACATGACATTATGATTTTATACTTTCTAGAACATATAATATATTGTTTTAAAGCAATGTAAATAGAGTGCTTTTATCTAGCCTCCGTTTATGTATTTTTGTGAAATCTCAGGAAACCACGAATCTGAAAGTATAAGATGACTGAGTACCTTGTTGTTGCTTTTAATTTATATATAGTCTATAATGACATGTTTATGTTGTCTAAATTTGCACAATGCAAAATAAAGTGTTAGTCATGTTAATAACTGTTCATGTAGTGTGCTCGATTTTGTGCTGCCGACCGAGTTGTCCTCCCGATTATAGGGCGAACCTCTTTTATATTTTAATATTGGCTTTTAATTAATTGATTCATGAAGGTTTTGACTAACTTTTTAAATACTTTGTATGTATGTACATATATTTATGAGACTTATTTTTGAAAATGTTATTTGCAGAATAAATGCAATTTCCTATCAAGTTATTGTTTTCTTAAAATGTGTTCTCACTCCATCGATTACCATTAGAAAAATAGTGAAATCATGCTTACTTTTCTTTTGCTTCCAAGGACCAATGAATTTTGAACAATCAATATGAATATTATATTTTTACTCCAAATATGCATTTATTTGTGCCCATTATTTCAGCATATTAGATTATTAGACTGTATTATGAAGACGTGTAGTTGAATTCACAAAGCCATAGAACAAACTTTCGAAAATCGGCCCACTTGTCGTATTTTGATTCACAGGAAATGGCGCAGACTTTCGATTGCGTTTTCTATCCAATTTTAGTAAATGATTATGCCTTCATTTAGCTCTTAACATCTCTGCTCCCTGTTTTCGTAGCCTCAGTATTAAGCATGTGAGGTTTTTGTTGGACATTGCCAAGTTCAGGTTACTTTTACAAGCAAACTTAGTATTGCATTCATGTTATATTGTAGCCTACATAACTACAGACACCTCCACAAGTGTGGAAATTTTTGTTTGGAAGGATAATTTTCATATTTTCAGAAGTACTTTTTTCCTGAAAAGCTACAGGGTACTAGACTTACCTTTAAACAAGGAATTACACAAAAATCCGTTCGCGGATATCGCATACTGTATTTGTTATACGACTTTTGCGAAGACGGGTATCACCCCCAAAAACGACAAACAAGCGTATATGCAGTGTACTAATGCGTGTGTTGGAGGTATGGGCTCTTACGCTATTAGCTAGGCCACACTGCCGATTTTCTAGTCGGCGACGATCGCCGACTCAAAAATCGCCACAGTGTGGCCACCCTCACGACTCAGTCGCCGACCGTCGGCGACGATCGGCGACGCATTTCTCCCGATTCAACATGTTGGATCGTGGATGTCGGCAATCGCAGAGACATCAAAGAGAATCGCCAGTGTGGCCACCCTTGCGACCCGACGCGACGCGATTTTCAGAAAAAAATATCACTTGGTTTTATATCAAAATAAATTAAATGAACTTGGAAATTTGTTTTAAATGAGATTTAATTAATTTCATCAACATGGAATGCAATTACAACGGTGATAACAATGGTGATTATATTAAAATGACAATGCAGCTTTGTGACGTGAGTATTTGTGATACAAAATGCGTCATAATTATGACGAAATTCGCTACATAATACAATCGAAATAGGAAACATGATTTAATATAAATAAATGAATACCATTATGTAACAGTTTCCAGTACATTTTTTTATGTGAAAACGTTGAAATCATCAATTGATCGTTATTGATATTTTAAGTTCAAATTCGATAAAGCAAAACGTTTTGAAATGGCGTTTAATTGGACAAGAGCTGCTGAAGAAGAATTAATAGAGGCATGGAAGACCATGCCCGCGTTATATGATACTGGCTGTAATAAATATTCAAATAGAGACGATAAAGAAAAGGCATTTCGCGAGATTTCAGATTTATTGGGCACAACAAGTAAGTTTTAAATATCATATTTTTGAACACTTTTCTTATCATATATCAATTAGCCTTTAATCACTTAAACGCTTTGGTTTTGTTTCACAATTTATTTCGAGCTTCGCATGGCAAAGTCTAATTAACGTCTGAATGATGTCTAACTATTTTATGAAGCTTTTATCTTAACCCGGATCGAAACGTCATTTTGACGTCGATTGACGTCTTTATAATGCACTGAGAGTAAAGTAGCATTTGAAATATGTTCTTTTTAGCTAAAGAAGTAGAAACACGTATGAAGTCTATTCGGACACAATTTGGACGTCTCACAAAACCTGAGCCGAGTGGAAGTGCTGCTAAAGAAATTACACCAAAACAAGCTTGGTTGAAAAAGAATTGTTCCTTCTTGGGCCCTCATCTGAAGAAAAAACCCTCACAATCTAACTTGAAACCGGTAAGATTTTATTTATTTAGCAAACAATTAACGAAACCTAAACGAATCCTTAATTAATATTTACATAAAATGGACGTCGCAACGGCAACGTCATAACGGCGTCGAACGTAAGGTGGATATTCATAATACCCTGAGGAGAAAAACGTCATGCCAACGGCAACGTCGCGATGACGTCGTACTTAGGATGCGTTTTTAAAAGACGTGGAGTGGATAAATGGACGTCGCAACGGCAACGTCATGACGACGTCAAACGTAAGATGGATATTCATAAGACCCTGAGGAGATAAAGGTCGTGCCGACGGCAACGTCGTGATGACGTCGTACTTAAGTTGCATATTTATAAGACGTCTTGTGGATAAAAGGACGTCGCGACGGTAACGTCACGAAGACGTCGATCGTTATATTGATTTTTGTGAGATATTGAGATATGATGGACGTATTGAAAACATTCATTTGGCCCCTAATTTTAACGTCGTTTTAACGTCATGCAGTGACGTTTAGCGGAAGAACCTTAAAATGTTTTCTAAGCTTTGCCCCATTGCCATGGCACTGATCCTATGTCTGAGTTCACATATGTACACATGTGCTCTCTCAACGCTTTAGCGCGTTGTGTAGCATTTCTTGGGATGGCCGAGGACAAGCCTTCCATTGAAGCATTCGAACGCCAAGTCCCGGGAACGACGTCTCGGTTTTCTCCTTTCTCCTTGTCGACTTGATCTATATAGGGAGATCCTAGCTTTTCCCTTAGGAAATTATGAAGCGCACATGTAGCTAAAACGATTTCCTCTACCTTCGGTGGTTCTAATTGTATAGGAGAACGGAAAACTCTAAACCTATTTGCAAGGATTCCAAAGGCATTTTCCACCACTCTCCGTGCTCGCGATAAGCGGTAGTTGTAGACCCTTTTTTTAGTGATAGGTTGCGATGGGGATAAGGCTTCAAAAGGTATTCCGTTAGGGCAAATGCCTCATCTGCCACTATGAAGAAGTTAGTTTCCACCTCTTCTCCAGGTAATGGTTGCGCTTTTGGAATACCGGCGACGTTATTTTCTAGGGCGTTGAACAACGTACATCCTCTGAAAACACCCCCGTCAGATACTCTCCCATTACTTCCAACGTCAACATAGGGAAACCGATAATCCGCGTCTACAAGTGCCATCAATACGGTGCTGAACGTGTGTTTGTAGTTGTAGTATAGGGAACCCGAATTTTTCGGCGGTACGATCTGAATGTGCTTTCCATCGAGAGCGCCGATGCAGTTTGGAAGGTTCCATCTCTCCTCAAACATTGACGCCACGTTCCTCCATTGATCTTCATTTTCAGGACACTACAATAAAAACAAATATTATTATTTTTAGAATGACGAACTGAACCAGAGCCAGAATAACGACACCGATGAACTGTCCCAATCACGTGACGACCCGCCTACCACGAGCAACAACGAAGTTGGTACCGCAGCGAAGGGTCTAGAAACGGAAATCGTGCGTGATCAAGAAACCATCTCCGAGTCTCCTAAAATCCGAAAAAAGTACAAAACGAAAAGTCGAGGAGACGGAATTAGAGCTTCTCAATAGCATGGCTAACGCAATGACGACGTTCAAGGAACGAAAGCACGAAAAAATGGAAGATGACGCCGATGTTTTTGCAAAAAACATAGCAAATAAGTTAAGAAAAGTTAAAGATCCACAGGTTAGAGCATTAGCGGAATTCGAAATAGAAAATATTTGCTTTAAAGCAAGTATGGGAACCCTCCATCCTTCTTTTCAACACGCGAACCAACAGGGAGTCTATATGCCAACACCCCCTCAACAGAGCTGGGGTCAAACGTTTACGAGCAGCACCTCAGTTATTGGCGACCAGGGACAAACATTTGCCCAACTTTGAATAATTGTAATATTTGTATAGGCTTATTATGCTTATAATGTGTTTATGACACTCAGTAATAATACGGGCAAAAGCCATCAACATTATAGTTAAGTACGTTAAAATGTTCGTTGTGATGTTTGAAAAATAAAAGCGTGGTTACCTTTAAGTATTGTTCTTTGAGAGTTTCATATAACGCGCGACAGGTCTCAGGGATGATATTCGCGATGGTTGATCTCCCGACTCGAAATAGGTAGGACAGACTGCGATAGCTCTCTCCTGAATATGAAACCATTATTGTTGTATTGAACATTTGGTTTTTTGTATTGAGCATTTATATTAGCGCCTAAAAGATTGATTGAAAATTTTGAGACATCCCAATGCATCACTCACTAAGACTTTTTTCGATTTTGAAATATTTCATATTCATTTTCAAATTATTTTTTGTAAATATACATGACTGACCTGTAGCCAAAAAGCGCAACGTTATTGCCAATCTCTCTCCTGTGGATATGCTGTTCCTGAAGTTTGTGTCAGGTTTCATAATTCTTTCTTGTAAAAGAACTTCTAGCTCCTCAAACAAATTTGGAAAAATGCGAAAAAAATTTGTGAACGACTCGTGATCCTCACTTTTCAATTCTTGAACTAATGTATGATATGCTCCTAGTTCATTTCGATGGGCTATCCAGGGTTTAACCCACCATTTTCTCCTTTTTTTCTTTACTTTTTTGTTTTCGTTTCCATCTCCGATATAGTAGAAACACACTGATATTTGAAATCAATGTTAATTCTTCTTCATCAGAATCCATAATTTATTGTTTATAATCGATTGACAAAACGATTTTCGAAACGCAAACCAATTGTGATATGTACATTTTATCATCACAATCAGAGAGTAAATAATTATTACGTTAATCATATTGCGTCGTCACAAACAATCACCATCGTTATCACCAAGCGGATTTAAAAACAAATAAATATTGAATATAAAAAATAATTTAAAAAAATAACAACTGGAAATGGAATATAAAAGTGGGTCAGATCGCCAGAATCGCCGACTAAAAAATCGGCAGTGTGGCCACCCGGTGCAATTTAGTCGACGATTGCCTCCGAAAATCGGCAGTGTGGCCAGTCCATAAGAGCGCATTATGGCTTTTTGGCAATAGGGCTTTTTGTCATTTTTGGGGATGACACCCGTCTTGGTAAAAGTCGCATAAAAAATAAAGTATGTGATATTCGCGAATTTCTTTTTTGTTTTATTCGTTGATAAAAGACAGGTCTAGTATCCTGTAACTTTTCAGGAAAAAACCCACTCTCAAAATATTTGATTTATTTCCCCAAACAAAATTTGCCACACTTGTGGAGGTGTCTGTATATTAACATAATAGACCATGTAGAATTCAATATTAGCTTGCGGAGATACTTATTTACTTACCTTTTGCTTGGTCATTCGATCAATGAATGCTCGGTATTACCGACGTTATACATTGTGAAAGAGCCTAGATTATGTAACTGTTTGCATACTCGTGAAAGAAAGGCACCGAACGGATTTTATCGTTTTGTCAAGTTTAAAATGTGAAGTTCGAGGATATTGAACTTTAATGTTTTTAACGAAAGGGATATATTTAATGCTTGGGAATTAGAGACAAGGGAGAATCGATGTGACAATTGCCCTAGATAAAAAATTATCTTTGGATCAGGTATGCTACTTACTCGGTGCCTACGTTCAAGGCAACAAATTCAACGCTATGGTGGTTATGTAACTTTGTCTTTTATCACAGGATTTAATAAAGTTAGATATCTATATAGATCTACCCGGAATATATCATCAACGGGTGAAAAAGAATCGAGCAACAATTTTTGGGCGCCATGAGGAATAGGCACTATATCGAGTAAAACAATATGATTAACTTGGTGCATTCATCAGGAATTTACATGTATTCCCTTGTGAATGATGCTGCAGGTTTTGTTGTACAGCTGTTATCATGTACCTGGTGTTATTATATATCCATTGAAAAATTTCGTTTTCATGTTGACTGGTCACATTTATTTTGTCATTGACTATGGGGATGCCTCATATAACTTGTCATTAAATTTGGATTGTAAATTGAGTTCAGCGTACTGAAGACACTTTTAGATAGAAAGGTTTCGTTTTCTTCTGACCTAGCAGCATCAAATTCTCATCGTGCACTTCGTGACGTAAACACGTATAATACAACATATTTTGACAGTATATTATTCTTGAAACTACGTCGTTATGGCGTCATAGCCTCGCTTCACTACGTAATCAGGGCGTTTTGAGGAAGTCGATACGAAGTCGCAAATTGCCTGTACATTTTGTCTAGAAATGACGTCATTACTTCGTAGGTTCAATCCTATCAATGTATATATGTGTTTATATGTGTCTGCTCTCTTATTCATAGCGACATTTTGTTGTTCGATGGTGTTGAGAAATATCTTCACGTCCTGTTCACGTGATCTTACATCACGACCTCCGCTGAGTGATGTAAAACGACGCCATCATGTCATGGTTGAAGGTGTGACATACAATGATATCAAGATGCTTACGTATTGTCCCGACGTCAGTGACGCTATTATGAGGTCTCTTCGAGGTCAAACTTAACTTCGAGGTCAAACTTAACATCCCAAAATAACATCATTTCGACATACATGTATTCGCATCTAAAACATGTCATATTTACATTCCGGAATTTCGCGTTTTGCGTCCCGACATCCATGATCGCAAATATGTTACAACGTCATATCTGCGTCACTGTTCACATTGGGTCTTGTTTGTCCGCGAAGTGGAGGACTATAGTATTCAGTAATGTCCGTCCGTCACTACAACAAATAATTGAGCTATAAAAAATGTCTTTATCAAAAAGTTTTTTATATGTTCAATGGAATTATAAGACCAATGAACCATGTCCGTCTGTCCGTCTGTCCGTCTGTCGACACCTAGGTGCACTACTTTGTACGGACGAGTGCTCGCTTATCCCTCGATGGATTTTGGTTTCCTTTAGAACATATATTGGAGCTGTGCTTAGGCGTATTTTATTTTAAGAATCTCAAAAATTGGAATTTTGGCGAATTTTTGAAAAAAAAAGCGATTTAGGGGACTTAGTGTTATTATTGATCGTAGTTTGTACTGCGAGTGCTCGCTTATCCCTCGATGGATTTTGTTTTCCTTTTGCACATGGAACG
The DNA here is from genome assembly GCA_001703475.1 of Hydroides elegans. Taxonomy (NCBI): domain Eukaryota; kingdom Metazoa; phylum Annelida; class Polychaeta; order Sabellida; family Serpulidae; genus Hydroides; species Hydroides elegans. The sequence goes on along the minus strand of LQRL01128603.1, from coordinate 28,644 downwards.
AACATATATTGGAGCTGTGCTAAGGCGATTTATTTGTGAAAAATCTCAAAAATTGGAATTTTGGCGATTTTTAAAAAAAATGGTGATTTTGGGGATTTAGCGTGATTATTGATGGTAGTTTGTACGGACAAGTTCTCAATTATCTCTCGATGAATTTTGTTTTCCTTTGCCACATCCCAATCGGCAAGGGTCGTCCATAGTACGTCATTTTCGGACGTGACTTTGAGAGGACGACCTAGTTTTGGCCCGTATGAAAGTTTTCAGGACGTCCTTTTACGTCCCGGCGTCCGTAGAACGTATTTTGTACGTCCGATTCGGACGCGACGTCGATGCAACGTCGTTTCTACGTCCGCGACGAATAAGGACGTCCGGAAAACTTTCATACGGGCCCAAAGAAGGGCGTCCTCTCAACGTCCGTGGACGTCTTGCCGAGTGGGATATACTGAACATATATTGGAGCTGTGCATAAGCGTATTATTTTTAAAAATTCTAAAAAATTGTAATGTTGGCGAATTTTTGAAAAATGGTGATTTTGGGGACTTAGCGTGATATTTGATGGTAGTTTGTACGAACGAGTTCTCGGTTGTTCCTCGATGTATTTTGTTTTCCTTTGGTACATAGACAGAACATGTATTGGAGCTGCGCTTAGGCGTAATATATCTGAAACATCTCATAAATTGAAATTTTTGCGAATTATTGAAAAATTGTGATTTTGGAACTTGGCAATTTAATAAATATTACTCGTATATCGTGATGTTTAGAAGACTACGAATATGTAAGGAAAACGTTGTGAGAAGACGTTGTGAGAAAAACGTTGTGAGAAAGACGTGGTAAGAAAGACGTTGTGAGAAAGACGTTGTGAGAAACACGTTTTGAGATATATGTTGTGAGAAAGACGTTGTGAGAAAGGCGTCGTGAGAAAGACGTTGTGAGAAAGACGTAGTGAGAAAGACAATCCTTCGATGGATTTTGTTGATGTTCTAATTTGATTTCCTATGTTTTGTTTTTCAATTTTCAACTGTTGTTGAAGTAGAGGAGGACTTAATAAGTTTCACTGATCTACTTGTTCTACTATATTCGAGTATCAACCTTTTTGAAAGTATTTCTATTATCTAGCGTCCCGGCGTCCGTAGAACGTAATTCGCACGTCCGAGACGTGACGTCGATGCAACGTCTTTTCTACGTCCGCGATGAATAAGGACGTCCGGAAAACTTCCATACGGGCCCAAAGTAGGGCGTCCGCTCAACGTCCGCTCAACGTCCGTTGACGTCTTGCCGAGTGGGAGCGTCATCAAAACATTGCACAGGCGATACATTTAGACAATCCATGTTTACCTCCAATATAATACTTTAATTACTGCCTTTTTCAGGATAATCAACCGAAATGAATTCGACCAACAGTGCCGTAGTGGCCCAGCCGGTTTCCGTTAATGGCGTTGAGATCAGACCAATGACGAAGGAAGACAGTGAATTTGCGGCTAGCGCAGGAGTCGATTGCTTTCTGTCGAAATACGAAGTGGCCGTCGGAAAAGACAAGTGCGTATACCCTCTCAATTTATTTGAGATGACTTTTGTGAAAGGGCAAGTGACTGCCGGGAAAGGCCGGTCAGACAGCTTGGAAAGACAAGCAAACCCCCTAGGATCTGGGTAACCAGGCACGTGAGGCACATGTGCAGTCTAATGGAAATTTATAAGGAGCCTTTATATCTCAGTGGTAGAGCACTTGGACATGTAATCTTGGGGTCGGGGGTTCGATCCCCGTTAGAGTCTCTAAATATTGTTCGACTGTCCCTCCGCGAGCCTTGTGTTTAAACGGAAAAATGAAAACAATAATTTCCATATTTGTTGAGATATTCCCCGCTAAGCAATACGCTAAGGCGCATTCACCCGAAACAGGCCAGGAAAACTCAAAGCGAGGTTGTTATGTTTTTATACCAAGTTCACTTGAAGAAAAAATCGCATAATTCAAACAGACAAAATACGCGCCTTTTTCGTAATAAAAAAAACTTGATAAACACGCTTTGAGTTTTTTTTTGCCGGTTTCGGGTGCACGCTCCTTAAGATGTAGATTGTTCCTTTATTGTTTTTTTTTTACGTTTCTAGTTATAAGTAAGTAATAATTAAATTTCTGCAATTCCTCGTTGAAAGTCCTTCTGTATATGTCACTATTCAATATCTATAACATTTTAATTCAGAATAGAGCTGGCCAGACAAGGCTTGGTCACTGAAATGGCTACGCGTGGTGAAGGAGGATATGACGATATTTACATTGCCTGGTACGAAGGACGGCGTGTTGGCTTCCTTACATTGAAATTCAGCGATACCAAGTAAATTTCTATAATCTTCTATTTCTATGTACCGTTTTGTTTAGCGATAAACCATTAAGAATATAAATATGTTCGTGGCGCGAATGATAAGTGTTGCTAAATTATCACGGTGTTTGGATTTCGCAATGTAGAGTACTGAAAAAACGTTTAAACGTTGATCTAAACGTTGATGTAAATACAATCAATATTTGCTATTTATGAAAAAACATCATTAATATTCATTTTATCTCATTTAGACGACCTAATGGTGATACAGACTTCCCTGGCATTGGCTGCTGTGGAATGTTCCGGTAAGTGAATTTAACAGCTCGACTCTACCCTTAGGGCCCCTAAGGGTAGAGTCGAGCTGTAATAGGGGGTGGCAAGACTTTCAGCGACGCGATGCGACATCGATTCTTATCATTTTATAACCTTTATAAAACGCGTCGCTTAAAGTCTTGCCAGACACTTAAGTGATCTTATCTTTCTGTGAATGGATCACATAGTTTACACGATCCTTATGTCGTATTTCTATCAATCTGTATTCGTGTATACGACCGAAATACAAGTTTATCAAAATGGTTATGTATGTCTGCAATGGAGTAAATAACGAGGAAAATGTTATAAACTATACTTTTTGGGAGAATATATCATATGGGGTATATATAAGATAATAGATTTCATGCAACAATATCCATCTAAATATGAATTATCTCATGTACTGGTTGATTCATCCACATACACTCATGCATGCAGGTTATGTTGCATGGAGATGACTGTAGGCCAAGAAGACGTCAAAAAAGGACAATGTTACGTAGAAACGCTAGCCGTGGACGCAAGCATGCGCGGAAAAGGCGTCGGAAAAACCCTCCTCGATTTCGCTGACAACACGGCTAGGGCACGCGGTTGCCATGTAATAAATAATAATAATAATAATCGGTTTTTATATAGCGATTATTTACAGATCCATTACCTGACCTAACCGCTTTACAATATTTAATTACAATTCTATTATTTATATAAACCGATAATTATCGAACACCGCCACGTTATATGATAGATACTTATATTAGTGCTTTATATTTAATTCCCTAACTATCTATAGCCACATGCGGCATTTTACAATAATCAATCCCTAAACTAGCTATAGCACTGGGTGTAAGTATCATATAACGAGACCGTTGTGAACCCTAGGAAGCAGCTGAAAAACATATTGATATCTGACATGAGCCGGGCTCGAACTCACGCCGCCGATTCAATACCACTTGGCTGGTCAGCCACTATACTGACTTGACCACCGAGCTTCCATGTAAGGGGTTTACACAAAAACAATAGGATAAATAATGGTTTTATAAAAACTCGTAAGAAGGTTGTAATGTAAGGGGTTAAAACAATAAACTATACATACATTTGAAAAAAATGATGACAATCAATTATCACAAACTTCAAATTCAGATTATATGGCTCGGGGTCGCTGAGACGAACCGCGCAAGAAATCTTTATGAACGACAAGGTTACGCAATCAGAAAGAAACGCGACGGAGGCTGCTGTATGTCGTGTTCTATCGGCGAAAGGGTAAGTGTTTTTGTTTAAGTCGCGAAATCAACACTTTTCTTGTTTATATGCAAATTAAGCCGCGTTCACTCGAAACATGCCCAAAAAAGCCCAAAGCGGATTTTTTTTATCAATTGCACTTGAAAAAAAGCACACAATATAAACGTTCAAATTAAACGCTTTTTCTTTTGGTGAAAGTAATATAAAAACAATACAAACCCGCTTTGAGCTTTTTTGGCTTGCTTTGGGTGAACGCGGCTTTAGAAATTATACATGGTTCATGTTTCGAAGTGAAAGATGGGACCTGGTTTTCGATCTGCATAACAACATTCATGAAGAAGTCTAAATATGCTGATACCGCATTTATTCTAATAAGTTGATGTATTGAAATACTATTAGATAATCATCACCCTCATGGCTATTTGTGAAATCGTTTTGTCCTTTGTCATAAAACTAACCATAATGCTACTTTAGTGTTACCAAGTGCGGCCCGAGTTTTACTTTTCATTTCATTATGTTTTTTTTTTCAGTATATTTTCGAGATGGAGAAGAAGTTGTGAGAGATACAGTATTCGACAATTTGTTAAGAAACGCAAGGAAAGTCCAAGGTTGTGCACAATAATTGATAGTTTCCCAGGAAGCTTGGCAAGATGGCGCCGGTTCAATTCTATTATATCAAAACAAGGATTGAGCACGTACAATAAATCATGACTCATTTATATATTTTACCGATCATTCCTTTTAACTATTTACAAGATCATGTACATGTTTTAGTATTTGTTATAACAAGTGCAAAATAGTTTTTAAAATTTATTTATCAAGTAGAAAAGTCTAGTTTGTTTTTAAGCCGTTTGAATTAAGATTGTTGTCAAACTCTATGAAGTTCTATTGCTGTAGAAGTCTAGAATCCCAGGAAAATGTATATCTGAAAAATATACAGAACTGATCTGAGTACGTGTATATTGTAATTGTTACGTGATTGCTTGACAAGCCACCGTAACAAATATCTGTTGATACAAAAATTGATCAATTTCACAAAATGAATTGAATTCGATATTGGACGGACTATTCTCGCATGAGTAGAATAGTCTATGAATTTGCAATTTCAACTCTATAAAATGACTTGATAAAGTGCCACTTCAATGTGGATTTTATGTCCAAGGTAAATTAATTATAATGGGGCATCATAATTTTGTATATTGATTGCTTTTGTTTTATTCATTTATGATACTTTAATGTGTTTTTTTTTTCTATTTATTTATAAGATAATTGTATATGTTTATTTAAGAGACTTATTTTTTAAAATGCTATGTGCAAAATAAATGAAACTTTTCCAACCAAGTTTTTCGTTTTCTTAAAATTTATTCTCATTGACTGAAATATATGTGCAGGAAATAAAGGAATAGTTGAAATCGGTATCAGGACAACTCTACTTACAGAGAAATACTGTTCAAGTCACCCTTATTATTGGACAAACACTCAGGTTTCTTGTCAACTCATCTAATTATTTCGAACGACACATCCAAATCTTAGGACAATGCATCCTTAACTTTTTGGCAACTTACCAATTATGAATTCAATTAAGCAAAAAAGCAGTTTTTTTCTTGCTATAAAACATAAGACCAAAAACAGGTGGCGTGAAAAAAACTGATTGTTTATGCTTAAATGCAACCGGGGCCTAAGATGACAAATTATGCCTTTTTTATTTAATGGTTAGTCTAGTGGAACATGATTTTACCTTCAAAGCTGAATGAACAATCTACTCCTCAAAATCCACATCTTGGTTGCAATACCCTAAAGGGTTATTCATACGCGCCAAAGTACGGTAATTCACTAATTTCCGTCCCTAAAATGAAC
>LQRL01128601.1:0-14557 GCA_001703475.1 Hydroides elegans | reverse complement strand
ACACTATTGATATCGGATGTCTTTTCAACATCGAGATATTCCGAGATTCCGATAAGGTCTTCATATTTGAAATTTGGTTACATATTTCAAGAAGCGTCGACATTTCAAAAAATAAAATTGTTGTTTTATCGTTAGTATAATTAGGCATGTCATATATTTTTTAAAGATATATATTTTAAAGGCTGTCACGTGACGCACAACAATGTGAGTATAAATATTTTACAATATTGATATCGGATGCCTCATCATCACAAAGATATTGTTCATAGCACGTAACTTTCAGGCATGACGTCGCGACATTATCGCGGCGTTGATATAACTTTACTTGTATTCACAATATTAAAATCATCTTAATAAATTAAGAGTTCATCTATACGAGATTCCGATAATATATGTTTCACTTCACGGCTTCCGTAATATTCGTTATTACTTTCAATACTTCTCCAAGGTATTCCTCCTTGAATCACAATAAAAACTCCTATTAATGACCTAGTAATGACCTATAACATAATATCATCCAATTAGGGATCAGCTTTAAAACTCTTTTCATTATTCAATGGTAACATGATTGAACAGCGCTAACCTGGATCAGATATCATAGGTTGATCTATAAAGACAATGGGAATTAACATGACTAATAATCATAATACGAATAAACAAGTTTCCACAATTAAAGTTATGAAAAAATATATTATAAAAAATAATAATTGAATTATGTGTATGATAATAATAATTAAGTGGGAAATAACGTAGAAGTGGACCCGCAAAGATTGTCCTAATTTCCTGAAATATTTTTTGGTTTTGATTCACAACTTTTTTATTTATTGATGAATATTAACTTTACTTTTTCACAATCTAGATGGGTCATTTAGCTATGGATTTCATTATATGTGAAACTGAAACGCTAATTCAAATTACTCGATATTCGACTTCCAAAAATCGTACTCTTCGAACAGAGCGCCCGAAATTCTTGTCCTAATTGGTGTATTTGATAAATATCAACCCATATTGACTAAATTTGAGCAGTACTGGTCAGTATAAATTAGTATTTTTTGCATTCAACGTATTTACATAGGCCCCGATCAAAAAGACGCATTTATTTTTAAAAAGTACATGCAAATTAAAATTTGAAACATGAATAATCATATCTTTTATTAAAAATTATGTCATACACATAAAAATATTCGACAAATAGCTTAAATCACAATGAGTACATCGCCTAACATTCACAATATAAAGACCCAATAAAAGACAAAATGCCTATAAGCAACTTATATGGTAATTTAAGTGTCATATAATAATCAATACTTATGCCCGTTTCATGCAAGTACATGTCGCTTAGGAACAGTTTTTATGGCAATATATAACCGGATAAAACAAAACAATTAGTTAGCAGACACGTGCAGAGTAATTTACGCTATACGTTGCGTTTTATTGTTATAGTCTATAGTAACGCATACTAAATAGAATCTATGTGGAAAAAATGACTTCATTCTTTAGATATTGAGTTATTTAAGGTTAACATAAATGTAGATTTAAATTAAAGTCAATATCTAGTCAAAATAGATTCTGATACTGATTGCTGTTATTTGTCTGTGCAGTGAACTGTTTCTTGATAATGCATATGATACTTCACATATATAAGTTATTTGTTCTTCGATAAAAAAAAATATGCATACATGTATTTCATATAATTGTTCCTTCTATATTCATATTTTCTTTTGCAAATCAAAGTTCAAACTTCGTTTCGACAAATTGAAACACGATGCGAGCCATTAATATATTCATTCACTGCTACTTATATCATATAATTGTCCAAAAACAACTTTTTCAAAAATAGGACAAGAATTTCGGGCGCTCTGTGGGAAGAGTACTATTTTTGAAAGTTGAATATGGAGCAATTCAAATCAGAATATTTGCTTTAAATGTAAATGAATCCATAGTTAAATGATCCATCTAGATTGTGTAAATGTGTGGTTAATGTTCATTAATTAATAAGAAAGTTGTGAATCAAAACCAAAAAATATTTCAGGAAATTAGGACAATCTTTGCGGGACCACGTCTATTCCCACACCCTCCCCGGTTAAGATAGAAATACGTATGAACACTCAGATTTCCACAGCACCTCACGAGCTGTTCCTCACAAAAGATGTTTTCCAGCAAATCCAAGCTGACTTGGCAATAGAGAAAATGCAATCTTGCTTATAGATTTAAGGAACCACATTTTTGTCAATTTCTTGATATACTTAGTGATTGATGAACATAATTATTTGGAAATATATCACAATCGCCTTTCATGGTCAATTTAACTTTTATTTGACATGCATGTATGGTAATTTTGTTATATGTAATGTTTTTTTGTACTGTTTCTTTTCTGCTCCAGGCTGGCTCGAAAATGAAGAACAGCTCAACTTGAAAAGAGTGAGCCCCTTTTTGCAAAATGTAAATGTTTAAACATATTTTTTTTTTCTGTTGTTATTTATTCGCATTTGTTTTATGGCGATTAAGAACAATATGACAAATTTGCCGTGAGGTGCCCTTCTGTTGTTAGTTATAGATTTCCCAATAATGCATCCTTTATCTGGTCGTTTATTTCTCACTAATTCCAAGAATCAGACAGATAACATGTACTTACTTCTTTTACTATTACAACATTTATAATGCATTTAATGCACTTAGACTCTTCAAGCGGTAGCCTACTAATCTAAACGGTTGATAACGACGGCCGATTCACTCCTGCTTTGCATAGACCTAATTAGATATACAATATGAATTGAATATATATATGAAACAAAAGCAATTGTCTTTGTGTCTATACTAATCACTATATACCCTTATAAACCCGGATAATACTCATTTAAGCGTTGTCTATTAACATGTTAAAGCACATTGTTACTTGAAGGGCTTAGAGCATAAACATGTTTAGTGCAAATTTCAGGTTTTGAGAAAATTGACTTGAAAGCTCGCGGGTAGGAATTCGAGTTGATAGAGTAAATTTTCGCTCGATTTGTTTCAAATTTCAAATCTCTTAGTATGATTTACAAACACTATTTGTTATTATTTAATTCAAAATAAAATTAGTTTCCGAAATATTAAATAAAACTCATTTAGAATGACCGGCAAGTGCGAAAAATATGTTAATGCGTTTTAACATCAACATTTAAAAACATGTCTAAAGGAAAAGACACACTTATGAGAATCACATTTTGGAGAAAGAACATGTTTTTCTAACAAAACAGGTTGCCAATTTGTCTTTTTCAACTTTTTAAGTGCATTAAACATGTCGAAATTATAGTTGAAACTGATCAGTTAAAAGTATGTTTTTCGCGAAAAACATGTTGTTGAAGCCTGAGTTAGCAAAATATACTAGCCTGTTTTTCACGATAGACAGATAATTTCGAGGCTCTTAAGGTGGTCAAAATCTGACTAAAATTGTTTTTCGTGAAAGACGTCTTGGTGATTTCATGTTTGAAAATATTGCGCAATAAACAGATTTGTGCACTGGGAAAAATGTACTTAATTCTGCCTTATATTTTTGAATTTCTTTTGGTAAAATGATGGAGCATGACTTGGGGATCATTTTGGTATATTTTTTTACAAAACATGTTTTTCGCACTAAACATGTTTATGCTCTAAGCCCTTCACTTAATATCAGTGAACAGGGAGAACTCATAATTTATGTGTTTACTAGAATTCTATCATTTTATTTTTCAATGTTGCTGTTGATCAACCCAATTCAAAACCGCGGCTACAAAGGCTAGTCCTCATCTGATGCTAAACATCTCACGAAAGAGAACAAATAGCTATAAAGTCAATTTCCTAAAATGGCCAATGTGAACTACATTTTGCTACCCTCGAGATTTTGAATCAAATATAAATTCCGAATCCGTACCCAAAAGTTTCCGCCCAAAATGTTTCCGGCCATAAAGTGTATTGACAACATAGGACAAAAAGTTTCTAGTCAAAACTATTCAAATAAAGATAACGAACATTATCATTTTTCTTATTATAATTTAAACAGTGTAGGGCTGAAAGCCAATAGGAAATTAACTTTTTTTGCACAAGTTGAATATTTAAGCACCTTTTTGGATGGGAACTTTTTTATCCCATGTTTTGGGAACTTTATGGCCGGAAACTTTTTGGGCGGAAATTTTTGAGCGGAAACGTTTTGGGCGGATACCATAAATTCCGGTTCCAGGTTGTCATCTAGTTTGTCTGTATTTTTGTCATAGGTCTAGTATGAAGGGCACCCTACGACATATTTATTTCAAAAAGTTGTTAAATCAACTTAAATCAGCATTACAAATCCGAAGAACAACAAAATTATGGTTTTTGAACATTTAATTTTTGCAAAAAGGTGTTCCTTTTTTTCCAAGCCAGCTGAACCAATAAATCTTTTCTAGCCATCTTTGAACAGAAAAAGAACACCTTTTGCGAGAATCGAAATGTTGAATATAACCGAATTACGAAGCATAGCAGTTTATTAGACAATTGCGATCAAGTCTAATTGATTTAGAAATAATAATTCTCACTAATTATTGTTACAATTAATAAATTATCAAAAAGGCGCTTCTCAAACTGCTTAAATCTCAAAGCTAGATTGGATTTTCTAAAAATTTCCAAGCCAGCTGGAAATTGATGCGGAACACCTTTTTTGGGAACAGCTCATGGGGTGCTCTTCTAGTATTCTTCTGTGATGATTCTCATCCATGCTTGCTTTAAATGCATTCCCATTTATATGAAAATCAAATATATTATTTAAAGTGCTTTTGTTATTACTCACAACACTCACTGGAAAAAAACCCTCCATACATGCGTGATCGATGTATTGAAACCATAGAAACCATCGAGTCGACTTTTTTCTCCCGAGCAAAATATTTTTTTAACCTATTTTTTTTTGTTATTTGATAATACACAACACTGGCCATACGCACAATGATGTATAATTATTGTGATACACAAATACATTTTATTTCAGCACGTTTTGTTAGGAAAGAACAGTTACCAAGAAATTAACCAAACTGCCCTTCTATCATTGGTTTTATGATACTGGACTGTTTCTCTTAGTTGCAAATGGAGTAAAATCATCTCTTTTGTTTGAAAATCAATTATCTGACACCCTCTCATCGGCTAATATTGTTTATATTTACCTAATAATTTGCATGTGTATTATAGATGATTTTTCTTAAACAACGACGTCTTTGATGGCATCACGGTTTAAATATTCCTGTTGCAATTAAAGCTGCTATTATGTGAGGAGGAACCGCTTCACCGAAAATTGATTATAACAAGCCATCGTAGAGGGCAAAGTCCCCAACCTCCCGTCCCCGCCCCACTCCCCCGTATCAAATCCTGTTATACCTTTTTCATTCCCTGATTTATTTTTTATTTTCTAAATCCACTTGTGACGCAATAATTCAATTGTTATGCACCTTGAACAATGGATTGATTGCGTCACAAGCATACTTTTCCTAGCATAATTGTTACACCTCAATTGTTTGCGTCATATTTCCCCAAAAAAGTTGAAAATTTCGAACTTTAAACCCAAATTCCTAACTTATCATTTATGGAATCAAAAAATGAAAAGGTCGGGCACCTACCTTGTAACTTTTCACACATTCCTTCCCACTGATGTTTATAGCTTCATGCTACCGTTTTAGTGCTAGGCCTTGACGAAACTTTTTTTGGTAGATTTTAGGGTCTGAAAAATCAACCCGTTTTATTAGGCCCCGGTTGGGGGCTAAAAAAATATTTAATCTATAATTTATAATCTTATAAGATTGAAGTCTTTGTAACCGATTTTAAAATTGTTAATTGTCAGGTTTTTTGTATAAAACAACAGATATATTTGTGAATATCGCGTGATATGTACTTAAGGTCATTCTCTCATTGGATGTCACCTACATTTCAATCAGTTGATATTACTCAACGATATAAATTTCAATTTAGCAGCTTTTTGTTTATGGACTGGCAAACTGGGAGAAAATGACTTAATGGGTAATTTCACAACATGCAGGTTATATAAACTTGAGTTTTGTAATCTATTTTCTTTGGCGTCACTGACTGTAAGCGAGGCATGAGTAGTTAGTCAGGAGAACCTAAAAATCTATTTTGTTAAAAAACTAGTCTCTTAAGAAAATCACCATTGGATGCGAACATTTTACTATATAGAATTACATTGGATATGTTTCTTCATTAAATGAGGTTTATAAACTGAAATATGTAAACACACAGTCTGTTAAGGGCGAGTAACATTAAAAAATGTCTAACTCATAGTAATCCCCTGTTATAAATGTACTTTCATAGGAACATTAATTTTGTAGAGCATCCTTAAAAAGAGCTTATGTTTTAAAGGAATAATATACTTTTGAACAAAATAGATGCACCATTTGTTCATTTTTATTTTACAAATCAATTAATTTATTTCATTCCAATGTTTCTAAAATTTGGCAAGTCAATTTTACAGAGTGTTAACTTCCATACATTTTATTAATTGGTCAATACTCTGTATCAAAGTGTCACTACACGATCAAATGTGATATATACTATTCAAGGTCCTATATCCATTTATATTTCCCAAAAAATCGCATTTAAATGAGCAATATCTTACTTCTAGATCGTTTGTAGGGTACTCCCGTTTAGCGTCACTGCTATAAATGAGGCATAAGTAGTGAGTAATAGTGACATAAACGAGAGAAACTGTTTATGGCATAGCGGCCTATACGCGTGCTCTTTTTCTCTCCTCATATCTATGTGGTTCAAGCGTCTATAACCATCGGCTTTTTATGTCTATATAGTGCCTCCAATCGTTTTTATATGGGACTGCACTTACTGTTTTACTCGCTCTCATTCTATACATCCCATTCGGCAAAAAAGTTGTGTATTGCGTCGGTTTCTGACTATAGACGTTCAAAGAACACATTGTTCATCATGTATTTTTTTAAAGACAATGCTTTACGTCCTGACGTCTTCTTAAGCTTTACTTTGGGAAAGCGCTGCCTTTTTTTTTCATTTTTTTTTTCAATCTTTAAAATATGGTGTTATTCGATGAGGATACGTCAGTAACATAAGTAGATTATGTACAAAATATTATTTTACCGTTTTCCTTGCCCTTTAAATCGGTGTATTTAAAATTGATAGTTTTGCCAATATTATGCATTTACATTAAACAATTATATGGCGAATATTAGATTTGATGGGCTTTCCCACTCGGCAAACAACTTCCTAAGAACGTCCTGATCACGTAGTTTTACGTCCCGACGTCCGCGACGCAAATAGGACGTCGCTATGATGTGAAATACGAGACGTCCCATCATTGCCTTTAAATGACGGGTGAACGACGTGTTTTTATGACGTGACTAAATAACATGTCCGTATAACGTCGCTAATTAGACGTTGTCTCGACGTGTTAATAAAGTCGTCCTTGTGACGTTGTAAATATGACGTGACCTTCACGTCACAATATGACGTTGTAAGGACATTATATCCTGGTCGAGACGTGATTCGACGTTACAAGGACCCAATTAACAGACCAACTTACGAATTAAACTTACTGTCGAATAGCATTGCGAATACCCCTCGAAAAAATGCAAATTTGGATTTTGGACAATTTTTAGTTTGATAATTGCCGCTTTCGAATAGGAATAATATGGTTCAGTTGAATATCTATCATTTTCGCCAAAAATGTATATATATGATATTAATAAGAAATATATTTTAGATTTTTAAATAAGAATGGGCGGGCAATTTAAATAACGTCAGAAAAATGACGTCCCTAAAACATTCCTACATAACGAAATGCGGACCACTTTAGGACGTGGCATTTTAGGTCTTAGCGGACGTCTTTCACTGAACGTCCTCTCGTTGTCAGATGTTGACGGCTAAATGACGTCTTAAAAATAACGTCCGGCAAACTTTCACCTGGGCTCAATGTAGGACCAAGAAAGGACGTTCGTAAATGACGTCCGAAGAACGGGAATAGGACCAACCTTTGCCGAGTGGGTTTTGTCTTGACAATGTTGTAGTTTTTTGCAATGTCGACATCCCATATTACATAGATACTCAAACTTTTTTAAGTGAATAAAATATTTTTTACCTAACCAGTAGGGGCACATTAAAACAACTGATCAAATAGAAAAATAAGGGATACACAACAAACAACAGGACAACAAACATCAAAGTATTCAATGTGCATGATAAAAAGGATTGGAATCGATGTGTTTGATCAAGCATGTCTTAAAAATGGTTAAATTACAATTAAGTTTTAATGGGTATGTCACACTATTGCGACTTTTCGGTTGCATTTAGGCGCATTTAGTCGCAGATTCCGAAATCGCAAGTATGACATACCCATAACATTCCACTGATGTCCTACTCGAGTTATGCAGTGCTGCAGCATATAAGAAATACAAAATTCGATAGTTCTCCGATTAAAAGAAACACCCAAAGGATCTCAGTAATTAAAAAGAAAATCTTTATACAGCATCAACAAATAAAAAAATGCCAAGTGCAACTTTGGCGTACGTATAATGCTACCAAAATTTAACGAGGCAAATTGATTTTCGCCATGAGAATGCTCAAATGCTCATTTAGCCATACAGTTACATAACTTGAATTGCATTTATCTGTCACACGATTCCGAAATCATTTTCAATAGATCTGACTGCATCAAACTTAGAACAACAAAAACAGCTTCATGTCCCAATGTGCTTTATAAGAGTATAAAGTGAGAGCATGTGATACACTTACAGGAAAAAACGATAACAGACAACATTATGAATACATTTTCTGTTTACTCTGACGTCATTAATAACGTTTGCGTTATTCCTCAGTATTGCGTATCATGTCAGGAGTTTACTTTTAAAGAAGGGCATCCCACGACCTAAGTTTTGAAAAGTGCGAATTTGAGCATTAAACCTCTTGATATATTGAAATAAACAATAAATTTAGAAAAGCAATTTACACAAAAAGGTGTTCTTATGCTTGTAGCTAGCTGGCCTCATTTTACTCATCTAGACAGTTAGAATTCGGAGAGGAACACCTTCTGTGAAAATCTGAAAATCAAAATACTAATATGTAATACCAATTTTTCATAACATTTCAATTTAGAGCACCTACCTATATGTTTCTTAATAAATTGAAAAAAAAGTTTACATAGATTCGTAAACAATATAAGATTTTTGAAAAAGCTGTTCCCTTAATTCCTGTAGCTAGATCGCATTTTTTAGAAGTTTGTACCTATATCAATTTTGGAAAGGACCACTTTTTTAGAAACACATCGTGGAGTGCTCTTCCTTTAAAATATCTCCATTTGAATGTTTTATTATGCATTGCGTAATAGCATGTCTATCACACAAATGTATCAATAGCAAAATAGCTATGGCGCAAGCTATAAAACATGTCATTACGGATCCAAAACGCTTTGTTAAAAATATTTTTATGGAAAAGTGATTCGATCCACTGTCTATCACGCATAAGCAAAGCACACATGCAGAGACAGTCAGAACACAACCGTTGACGCCAACGTTTAAATATTTATGTGGAAATGCGATTCACGATCGTGTTTCGATGACATAAGAACAAATACAAATTTAAAACATTTAGGTACGTTTTCATGTAAGTCTCAATCACGTTTTCACTCGTTTTCATTTTCCGGTTTGTTTAAGGTAACATAAATACAAACAAAACATTTTGCAAGCGTATTTTTTCTAACTATAGGTAAACACGTTTTTTTTCTGAACAAAATGTAACGTGACGTCATAGATTCGTGTACTCCTCATCAAACGTCACGTTAAATACATGAAAAAAGGAAACTCCATTTTAAACGTTTACACCCCGTGTCCTTGTTTACTGGGTAGAAATTTCGTTTTAAGACCAATAATGAGAACAAGCGTAATCATAAGTGATTTTTCAACAATTTAAAAATAACATTATTTCATGAATATTTTAGATCTGATGTTATTTAGATAAATCCAAATTAATTCAAAAGCAAAACAAAAAAGAATAAGTATTAAAAAGTATGTGACCGTATATTTTTGTATGTTCTATATGCATTCAAGTGTATTCAAATAAGTGCTTATATTTTTCGAAATCGGTGTATACTCTTTACGTTATCGTCAACTAGCCAATGTTATAATAACATTTGAATGCATTTCATTACTAGTTTGATTAAGAAATGAATACATAGATTCTAAATTTAATCTACTTTCCATGACCAATGTATATATTTGTCTAGGAAGCTATATAATCACAAGCAGTCTGCGTAAGTGTAGGATCATTCAGTGCTCGTGTAGATTGCGTTTTTTTTTTTCAAGTTTTCGATCGTAACACAACGATTGGCTTTATCTTTGTTTCAATATGATCAAGTTTTAATTACACAAGTCTTTTAGTCATTGGCGAATGACATTGGTTTAAAAAACAATCAAACTGCACTAAAAGTACTGTCAAAATGTCGATAACGATGAGTGATTAAAAACTTTGTTTCATCCGTTAAAAAAGTAATTTTTATAGTAATGTTGGTGGGACATTAAAACCCTATTCGGGATTAAAGAGCTTAACGAGTTTTGAAATGAAAAGTAGTCCCTACTATTATGTTTTGATTAAAACAAAATAATCATATTCGAATTTGTAAAATGTCATATGTTGAAATATGTTTCTTTTTATATAGAGACGGTACTCATTCAACCGAGTACTGGGGCCGGTGTTACTTAGATATTCGATAAAATATCTTTTCTAGTCTACGAATTTAATGAAGTTATAGTACTCATATCCTATGTCATATAACACAAGTGCATCTAGTATGAGCAAGATATCATTAAGAAAACCCGATGAGTATTTCCTATATGAAATGATCCATTCAGTACTGTTTTACAAAGAATCCCTAATCTTATATATGAAACTTATATATAAGATCTACAAGGAATCATCACGTTTAATTTGAGAAGTTGTCCTCACTTTGCACGTGGCTTACATATGGTGACAGCTTAATGGATCCAGTTGATTATCAATGCATAATGGAAGAGTAGATCACGAGCGATTCCTCACAAAAGGTGTTCCCTAGCAAATCCCAGCAGGCTTTGAATTTTTTTTAGGAAATTCGTTCTAGCTTGGAGATTTTGGCAGTTTGAGGAACACCTTTTTTTATATTTTAATTTTTTGATATATATTTTTTTAATTTTCGTAATGTTAGTGATAATAAGTATTTCGATATTGATTAAACTTGCTTGCAATTGTCTAATGAACTGTTATTTGATATATATGGTAGGTTATTTAGTTATATTCAACATATCAATTTTTTTGCAAAAGGTTTTCCTTTTCTGTTCCAAGCTGGCTAGAAAAAGAGCCTAACTGGCTTGTAAAAAAATGAACACCTTTTCCAAAATGTGAATGTTCAAAAACCATTTGTTTGGGTGTTTTCCGTGATTGTAATGTTGTTCTAGGGTGATTTCACCACTTTTTTTGAAAAATGTGTCGAGGAGTGCCCTTCTTTGTTTGTCCCAAAGGGCACCGGGCCACTTTTATTGCTTGGTATACATATTGTAATGGTATATGTGATATGGAGCGAATATATATGGCTTGAGTGGTATATGATGGCAGGGCTAAATGACCGCGATAAATGATAGGTGACCACATTGGGGGTGTTCTTAATTTTTCAACTATTTGAGTACGGTAAGTCTTTAGGGTTCAATTTAATTGAGGTAAACACTGTACGCTTTTCCTATTTTCACTGTTTTCTTCAGATAACTTTCATCTTAAAAACACTTACTGATTAAATAAATAATAAAATAATAAAATTGAAATAATTGTATTACCATTTCTACCCCTTTAGAACTAACTAGGGCATAGTTATAACATATGTTGCTCTGCAGAAAACATTTGGTATTGAGTATGGTAAATATATAATCAATCTTCCAGCCTAAACAAAGTTCTGAGATTCCCATTTTCTTTAAGTATTTGCATTGGATAGGATGCTAAGCAGCATGTTGCCGTCAGGTGAAAATGACCAAGTTTATAGTTTCATAGAATTTTCATTGAAAAAAAACCGTCATGTACCGTACTTTAGTATATTTTGTATTACAAACCATTCAAGAAGCGTTATCGCATATGCTAGAATAATTGAAAGTGTCCCAACTTTAGTTGTATGTTTTGTACCATGATTTATCACTTTTAAATTTTCATAACATTTTACTATGTTTTTCAAAACAATCGGATACTGAACAAAATGGGTAAGTTATATATGTGATTGCTATATAAATATAATAAATATATTAATATAAATTTTAATGATTATATTCCATTATATTCCATAACTATCATGAGAATAATATCTGTGAACGCATCAGTAACACTCTGGTTAACATTAATTCAATTTACCAATTTTAGTGCATTAAATGCGCTCGCCAGTCATTAGATATCGAGGATACTATTTGGACAAATTATGGCAATTGTGACAGGCACCTACAACGTATAAACATTTGTGAGAGAGTAAATTATATGGGCTTTACATGGTCGGTTGTCACACACTGCGCTTTTCTGGATGGACAACATAAATTTGTTACGCATCCCCCACAAATAATCATTCTTCGTTTGTGGTACTCTTCATGTTGTGACCAACACCATTTTATGACAGAGTGATGATCAAATTCAAGTTGACATATTAAACGGCAAAATTAATGTTTAATTTAGCAAAAACAAACTTTTCAATTCATACATTTGAAATATATTTGTCGGCTCAGAAGAATCTCATTGTTTCGACGAATAATTGTACCGTCTACAAATTTCAGAACACTTTAGATTCTTTGCTGCATCTATATTTTTTGGATTAAGTAAAAAATAAGTTGACGCTTTCAATTCATCGCGGCATCTTTTTACCAGCGGCTTAATAAAATGGAAATGCACACACAATCATTTAGCTGTTGTTTATTAGTTTTATTAAATTTATCATTTGGGATTATGTTTTGCGACAGCGATGTGAGTTCTTATATTGTTTACAAAGATGCAAATTTGACATCTCGACAAGAGGATTATATCAAAGCACTTGAAGAAAATAATGAGGATATGCCTCGACCGTGCAGAACTGGTAAGAAATAGTCGCTCGCTTCCTTTTAATATTTCGTAAGATTCTAAATGGTTATACCATAATGTTATCGATTTATCAATTCGATGTAGTGTTTGATTAAACCAGATAAATTCAACAACATTCCCAAAAATCACACAAAATGTCTAAAAATAAGTGTTTTACAATATTGGGTACTTTCAACACACCTACCAGACAAATCAATTCGTATTCTATCATGTCTGTCTTGGACAATAATTATTGAAAGTTATCATATATGAATTTATATATGTTTGTTTTAAAGCAATTTCGTACCGTTTTATTTTGCGCCTACATGGAGAACCAAATAAGCATTTTGTATAACAAAACCAAACCTGTATCAAGTGACTAAATTCATAAAATACATACAAATCACAGATTTTCTCGATTCTCTGAAGTGCATGTCAAAATACTACATGTTGTTTCGTCTGAATTATGTTGATTTTATAAATAGTCAGAACAAAAATAATAAAAATAGTAAAAATTAAAAGCAGTAAAACTGCAATATTCTGGAGACACATACACATTATGCGAAGTTTAATGTGCTTTGTACATACATGTTTTTAGTCAATCTGAGTCAATTGCTAGATGAGCAAAACATTTAATTGGTTTAAAGACCTAAAGAAAAGAAGGACAACGGGTCAATGGCGCACGTATAAGCTAATTTACTAAACTAATATACATACGATTATTTTATGTTACGGACATGCTCGGACGAAAATTTTTATGCGATTCTTGCTAAATTCAATGAACATATATATGATCATGAAATAGCTATCGTTTGGCTATATATGATTTACATTTCGCTGCGATCGCATGAAATTCTGCTCGAGACCAGCCGTGTGATATCAAAATTATTATAGACAATTTATGACCGAAAACAATGACAAAAAGTCCCCTCCATATTAATGAAATTTATCGTGATATATACGTGACAATATGAACATGTCATAAAACAAAAGAGAAGCCGGATATACATTTATACCAGACACTTAATGGAATGGGCCATTAACTCAATTTGCAAATTGACAAACAGCGTAAAATGGCCAAATAATTTATTTGCTAAGCTACAAACTCCACATATTTCTGCTATTCTTTGTCGCACCATTTGTCTGTACCATGTTAGTTATTGTCATCACGCTCATATACATTTAGGAGCATGCCTTGTTATCACAATAATTTAATTATATCAAGGTCCATTTAAGCGGTTGCTAAACTGAGTACTATACATATGTATCGTTCTATTTTAACATGCCATTGACAACAATGATGAGCCCCTCACGAGCTGTTCGCCAGAAAATGTGTTCCCCCCCCCCCAAAAAAAAAAAAATCCAGCTGACTTGGACAATTTGAGAAAATCGTATCTTCCCAGTCAACATGCTAGCTAACGCCATACTAGACGCTAGCTAGCCCTACACTAAAATCTTTAGCTAAGAAATTTTTAGCTAGGACTAGCTAGCACAG
>LQRL01128598.1:42511-55500 GCA_001703475.1 Hydroides elegans | reverse complement strand
ATACTGAACCGGGGGGGGGGGGCGCAAATTTATTTGTTTGTTCTTACATATAAGGGCGAACAGGGGGGCGAGCGCCGGATGCACACCCTCTAAAACCGCGCCTGGGTTTTAGATACGATCGAATAAAAAGTTGAAACAAAACATAACATCTCTTCCTCGATATTTGTATAGGCATTACACAAATGCAATTGATAAATGTTCAATTTTATAGTAATAATACCCCTTTCCATTGACTGTCATGTTCAAAATAAGGTTTTAATTGGGTAATTTTACGTACTGACGCATGGAAAGTAAACATAACGTCCGTCAATACGATAACAAACCCAATCGACGTCCCCCCGTTGTTTAATATGTCAAGGTATAACCAGGTATATACAGTGGCGCGCGTTTCCCACTACTCATGTCAAACGTTAAACGCACAAACCATAAACGCTACACCCTTAAACGCTTAACGTTAAACCATAAACGCTAAACGTTACACACTAAACGCTGAACAATCGCTGCACACATGTGTGAGGGGTGTATCAAATGTATCAAAATGTGTGCTTATCATAACCTATCTATTGACCTAAAGGCAGCAAGGCTAAACGTTAAACACTGAACGTTCAAAGTTAAACGCTGAACGCATAAACGCTAAACGTTAAACGCACTAATGTTAAACGCTTAATGCTAAACGTTAAGGATAATGAGAAGTTTGAACCACGCGTCACTATATTTAACGACCCGACGACCGCGACGTTAATATGAGGGAATTATAGCAGATCTTTCAACGATTTTTCCAACTATTATAAATATGGTTGATTTGTTATGATATTCTATATGATGTTTTGTTAATTAAATAGAATTTGCACTGATTTGACACTTTATACTCTCACAATTAATATAATCATACTCCACAACCCCTATCCAACCAAAGTACCCCAGACACCCCACATATCTCCTCTCACGACTTGGTACTCGACGTGTATAAAACGCGAAATGAATAAAAACATAGAATCTTATTGTCATTTGTATGTAACCTATATAAAGGACATGCTTTATAATGTCTGTTTATTATTGAAGAGCGTTCGTAGTTATTTGGCAGTCCCATGACCGGATCATTCCTTTTTTAAAACAGTCATTACAAGAAAACTGTTGAAATCTATTTACAATCAAATGTACGTATTCGAAGAAGAATGGTTATGTAGGGATATGGAAATAAAATCACTTCTATATTGCAAAAGAATTTTGAGGAATCACACTTTTTATGACGAAAAGTACGTAAAACCCTCGTGGTCTTTTGGCAGTTGGTTCTATTTCTAGAGAAATAGACTACATATACTTGTCTGAACACAAAATATGCAGGATTGGGAATGCAAAAGCAGATCTATGCGTGAAAGCGGATTATATCTATTCTGCAGTGCTACACTATTTTGGTGCATTATTACAAAATCAATAGTCTAGGGCCTATATCGTGTGTGGTTATTGCGGAAATCGGATTTTATTGCTGTCTACGTTCCGTTAAGTCAAAAAGATATGACAATATTCAAGACCAATTGTGTAAGCGAGAAAATACACTGTTTAATAAATTCAAATCATTTTCAGGCATGTTGGAATCGAATCTATTCATACGAATTCATACATTGATTATTTAAGAGGAAATGATATAGGATTAATCTTTCGAAATGAACAAAGACAAAGACATTGTCATTAGGTTGGGAGAAGAAGAAAAAGACGATGCAATTGAATACAACGTCACCGAATTTCTTAAGAAAATTAAATTGATGGAAGAAAGCACAATTAAAAGGATAAACGATTTCACAGAAGCATTAGATAAAAAGGTACATGTGGATTCCACTGACCCTAGATATAGTAAAATATATGGCGACATTGATACAATCGTTAAGCGAATTATAACAGAATTAACGAAAGTAAATCAAAGATATGACAACGCCATCCTCATACCGACTGGTAGCGTATGCAGTGGTGTTAAAGTTGGAATTCCTCACGAAACGGATTACCTCATAGCAATTGGTGAATCAATGGGTCCAAGATGGGAAGAACAATATGTAGATGAAATGATAGCATCCATTCGCGAGATATTAAACTATAAGAGTGACATTCTAACCAATTCTATTGGACCTTGGATCATTCATGGTCTCGAAGAAACCCGCGTAGGTTGTTGTTTGATTCTACAATATGGCGCAGATACCGGAGCCACAGTGGACCTTGTTCCCGTATTTCATGTAAAAAACGTGGACAAATATATGTTTCACGAGAAGGTGGAAGCATATTTGAAACGCAAGCTCAGCCATTATCATGCAAAAGGCCTACTTCATAAAGTTGCAAACTCATATTCAGTTGATACCGGATTAATAGAAAACGAAATTGTGAGGGATCTAAATCAAGGCAAGAAGATGGGTTTTCGAGTAGCAAAATACCTTATTCAATACGTAGTTACAGGCCATAAACTGCACGAATATCGATGTACGAAGGGTATACCATCGGAAGAAAAGCTGTTTGGTTACAAACCATTTATCAGGAGTTATTACATACGACTATGTTTAGTATCACTTCTGGTACACACACATGGCCACACTGAAGCCGAGAACACACTAACAGGTGGCGTGCTTGTTTTGTGTCTTCTAGATATGCTTCAACATCTATATTGCGACGGAAGCGGCAAAAGGGATACCAAATATGATGTGGATCTAGACCATCCATTGCTGAATACGTTTTTCATAGATTTCCCAAAACATCGCAGAGGACATAGAGATAGTAGTCACATGAAGAGACTATCACAACTCGTCAACCATTATGCCATCTCGCCTCCGTACGACGATCTGGATTTTTACGAAATGCTGAGCGTGTCAGCTCCTCAAATGAAAATCAAACTGGTGCCTAGTGACAAGTGGGATAACATTCCATTATTTCGACATTGCTCATACTGCTACAAATGAGTGATAATTCAAGTGGCTGAAACATGTGGACGATTAAATAAATATCATAAATACATGTATCTGTAAAATTGACAATACAGTTCGGGATGCCTAGCAGGCCTGCTTATAAATCAAATAAAAATTGTGCATATGTAAGAAAAGTGGAAATTCAATATCCAATGGAGAAAACGGGATAAGAAAACATAACCATATAATTGCACTAAAATATAAATAAATACGAAAATTTCGCTTTATAGCAGGTTTTTCTTGACTCCATACTACGAGCGATTTGAAAATGACAACCGATTTATGAAAAAACTATTTATTCATATAACTCTAATATGTTAATATATGTTAATAGATATACATACAGTAGTCAACATAACTCAGATCTATAAAGAATAGCAATTGTCTAAATGGCATACCAACCTTATGCATACACAAATGGTGCTATATACATGTACTCATATACGATTTCCAAAACACAAAGTGTTAATTTAAGACATTTTAGAATTTAGTGCTCAAGTACACTCGGCAAGACGTCGAAATGACGTTCTAGGCCAATACCGGTAAAACATTTCTCCGGACATTCTTTTTGGTTGCGGAGATAAGAACAGCTCGTTTCTACGTCGCGACGAAATCGGACTTAAGAGAGACGTTTTTTACGTCGGTACGCAAAAGGACGTGCGGGAAACGTGCAAATGGTCCAACAAAAGTGCGCCCTTTCGTCTAAAGGCGACGTTATCCGGACGACATTGACCGATTGTGAGTCAAATGAAATTTATGTGTAATCGTATTTGTTATATTTTGAAACCTTCACGAATCAATAATTGTGACATACATAACACCATCTACGTGTATGTGCAGCTTTCTATACCATTGATATATCTTGATGGATAAAAAGTGTCTACTATACGAAATTAAATTTACCTTATTATATTTACATTCATCAAGTAAACGTAAAATTACCTAACATAAAGTAACATTATGTAACATTTAGATACTTCTGCCAAGTGTCTGATCAGATCGACACATTATAAAATGTTTTGTCTATATATTTAATTGATATTTAATTAACATTGACAATACGTTCAAGCTGTCTTATTCTAGTTCGTTGCATACAACTGAAACATTACGAATGCCCCTAAATGACAGATAAAAGTTATTACACAATACAACCTTTAATTGCAAGAAGAAACATATTTTTATATTGTATTAGCGTTAATTAAACACATATTCACAAAACTTGAGTACATTGCTTCAGTATCTACACTCAGCCAAAACAAAACATTGATTTGAGCAATATGAATATCTGGATTAAATGCATATTTTTGATTGCGGTTTAAAACAGAAAAGCAGGCAATTTTGAGATGCGAGAAAAGTGATAAGTTGTCATTAAAGTGATTTCAGAAGAAAATGACAAACAAGCGTGCAATACCATAAAACATGCAGCTAAAATGTCAATAAGATATTTAATGAAAATATCTACTCACTGATAGTTTAAATGCAGCCCAGTATTCTGAGGTAGCTATGATTTTACTTTTAAAATGTACTCATTATATTATAAAACAGGTGCTTAATAAGCTAGATTACGCCCAAAAAGGATTTTGTGGGTAATGTTGTAGGTTTCGTGATAATTATACAGATTGTTTTTCCAATGCCAATGCTTGAGTGATTGTTTGCATCAAAACAAAGCCATAAGTAAAAGGTTGTAAACCGTCATATACATCATATCAAAACAAGCCTGCTTTCTGTCATCATTACAAATATCCATCATTCAACTCCATCGTTCTAAATTTGCGTATTGCTACATCCACTGGAAGGGCATATTTGGAATTCCAGTCCCGATCAAAGATGGCGGATAGTTGCTGTTGCATTGTGGGAGAGGCGGAAGTGGCGTTGGAAGACGAGGTGGCGTTGAGTGATGCGGTCTGGTTGACGATCAGGCCGATGCCGCCCGTCCATAAAAAGTAGTCCCCAGACCAATTGCTTGTGCCTTTTAAAAAGTATATAAAAAATAAATATTTAATGTTTGCCGGTGGTTATTCTTGTATATACTAGTTCACAAGCAAACTGTATATAATACATACGATCCGTATTGCTCAAGACTAGAATTCATAAGAATTCCTTCATACCTTTATGAGATACCTTTATATTGAAAATTATTCACCAACAAACTTGTGTATCAACAACAATTATTCCGTCTTTTATTTTGTTTTGATGAAGTGTGAATGACTTTATTATTAAACCATTTCCAAAGTACTTATGGATATCGACATACAAAGTTTTAAGATTTCTTTATCATATTCTGATACATGCATGCTGTTTAGTCCACCCTCGAAATTTGTGTAAATTTGACCTAATTACACATAGGGCAAATCATTCCTACCGATATACGCGGCATTGTCGGTGACCATGTATTTGTTGTGGTTGACGCGAGAAAATGGAATTCTACTCTGGGCTGGCGTTACAGTCGGCACATGGAATAATTTCTGTAACAAAAAAATCAAATCAAATTAATAAATTGATTATAAATAAGAAGATATTCAACCAACGAATATACCTCATACATATAATTGAATATACAATTCGCGGTTGATGACGATGGAAAAATCACTTAATTAATTAATTGTTTAAAAAAATCAATCAAAGAGCCCAAGGACAGGAACTTGACCAATCTGCTAGGCGGAACTACATTAGAACTCCCATATCCAATCCTACCTTTTCATACCGATATCCATACTTAAAATGACCGGCACAGAAAACTTACCACTTGAACGCTGACATTAACCATCCCGGCGCGCACATCATTGAGCTGCCTTAGCGACTCGAGGTAGTGAGGCAGGTCGGCGCGCGAGTGGTTCCACCAGGACGCCATGACACGCACCTGCACGCCGCCGTCGAAGGCCACGCGGCGAAGGGCGTCGTCGATCACAGACCAGTATCTAGATAGAGTGGGAGAGTGTATAGAAGCAGGTAATTAACCTAAGCATGACATATGCAAAGCCCCTAGCATATACATCTACAATATATCGATATCGAACAGCAGTTAAAGAGTTTTGTTTTTCTCATATCGTCTTCTTTACAATGTCGTCTTCACATCGAAGTACCCACCACGTGGTGTTCACAGCATCGCTTGTCCAAAAGGCAGATGGACCGACGGAACGGGAGATAGAAAAAGCCCTCAGCTGAACATTGTTTGGCTCGAGACTCACAATGGCGTCGTGGATCACAGAAAAAAATCTGCGCAAGAGGGGCTTGGTGCATTTTTTGATACAGCTCGATTTTTTACAATTTAATTAATCAGATCAAACTATTCATTTATAGCCGCAAAATTAGTTGGATTCCGAATATTTAGGACGATCAGTTTGCTGCCTAGCCGAAATTAGTTATTAGGTGTTTATGAGTGTTCATAATTAATGATTATTGACCCTCTACTTACTGCCTAGGTGAGTTATATAGCGTAGTGGGAAAGTAATCCATCACAGCGACGTGCACGTATTTCTGCGCACGGTGGATGACGTGCAGCACGGCGTCGATGTCGCTCGTGCGGCCCGACGGACAAAAGGCGGGAGGTGAGCTCTGCAAATGGTTAATATTTAAATACATGTAATATGAACTGAAGCATTTATTGGAATATGACATCATTTTGCATTGAGCTTTGCGAATGGAAATACATGTACATGTAGTTTATGATTTGATGATAGGAAAGTGAATTCTGGTTTCAAAGGGTTGAAGCCGTTTAAGAATATAGAAAGGGATAACATTTGTTTTTCATCTAATGTGAAAGCATTAGACCAGAGAGAAAATTAGGATATTTGGGGTCAAATGTTGAAATCATTATATACATAAGATTTGTGGTCAACTTTGCTATGGAAAAAATCGAATAAGAAAATGTTTTTGAACAGAATTGACATTAGGTTATCACTGATAAGAAATACAGATAGAACTCGTTTACTCATCTTTTCTGTAGATGGGTATGTGTAATTGCTTATGTAAGGTAGGCTATGTAGGTACGCTATATGCGTAATTGATTTTGTAGCGGTATATAAATTAGCCCTTACAGAAATGAAGACACTGGCTTTGGTACTATTGAGCTGCAGCTGCATGGGGCTGCGGGCATTGAACTTGGTCGCGAAGTCGGGCGGCCAATGATCGGGCACCTGGGCGCCAGGTTTGCCCATGGCCCAGTAGACGCTGAACAGTTTGGACATGTCGCTCGCAAGGCACGGGCAGTCGTACACGGTGGCGCCGAGTTCTTTTACCTGGAAATAAATAATAAAATAACATCAATATGTATTGTAATGCTAAACCTTTCCCATTTTATCATGAAACCAAGTTTTTATCTTCTAGTATAATCAAAAATTATATATAGCCTATGGAAAAATTACGCATGTAACATATGTAAACGATGTCGAATTCTTTATCCTGTAAAGATAAAGAGAGGACAGATTTATAGCAAACTGCATTGTCATACATTTCAAAGTGTTGCGATACACTCGAGTAAATAATCATTCGCGAATTGATTTTTAAGATATGCTAAATTATATATTAGATAAGATAGATTGAGAAAGCTAAACAGATCTAATGTAGACCACCGCAATCTACCTGAGTTAATGACCGCCAATCCATATTGGCGCTTCCCACGTAGAAATGTTTTCCATCGACGATCCAGAGTTTGGTATGCAGGATGCCGTTGCCGTTGAACCACTTGGGGAAATTGAGGTTGCGCACTTCGGCCCCTGTTTATAACGATATTCTTGTGCTTTGATTTTTTTTTATGATTGACCAGATGTGAATAAATTTGCAAATACAGTTGTACATTGTATCATACCCTAAAACGTTAAACCGTAGCAAACCCATATCAAACCTGTCACAGTTTGTTTCCCTCATTTAAGGACCAAATCAAACTAAAGCCCATTCGATGTATGAGATTACTATACATGCATTTGAAAGAGATGACAATTTTTTTCTGTGAATGGAGGTAAAGTACGCGTTATGATAAGTAATCTTATTTTGTGATCTCCTATTTTCTTCTTTTAAACATGGAGAGTGGAAAACATGTCTAATACTACGATGTATGCAATACAATTAGAAACCCGGAGACACTTTTAACCAAGTAACAACAAATGAAATGCCATTAATAGACATCAGACGGGGCTATCAGAGACACGAGGACGTAATCAAGCATTCCAGTACATCCTTTAATGATCCTATCGGTCCATTATGGACCAACATTCCAGGAATAACAACAAATACTGCACAGGCTATCGGCATGAGAAGCAGTTCAAATGAGCGATTGCGTTAAGTATGTAATCCTTTAAAAAAAACATTTGATGCCAAAGAAGATCAATGCAAGCATATGGTCCAATGAATATTTTCGATGATGATATGAAGACTATTTTACAAAATTACAAAAATTTACAAAACCGTCAGGGTGACCAGTCTCCAGACAGTTTAAAATCCCTGATTTTTTCCCTGACTTTCCCTGATTTTTTCCCTGATCCAAGATGCTTCCTTTTAACAAACAATAGCTAGAATTATATTCGAGCGCCAACGGCGCAAGCCAAAATGTTAAAGAAGTATTCATAGAATGCGAGCGCCGAAGGCGCGAGCGAAATTTTCTTTGGAATCCTAAAAAATAATGAATACATACTTCAACGAAATTCCCTGATTTTTTCCCTGATTCATAATGAAATTCCCTGATTTTTCCCTGATTTTCTCCAAAAAGGTCGATTTTCCCTGACTTTCCCTGATTTGAAAACGGGACTTCGAAATTCCCTGATTCTCCCTGATTTTCCCTGACGCTGGTCACCCTGACCGTGTTTAAGTAATAAACAGAACATAACCGTTCAACATATTATATCGCTACGGTTTCCAACTGAAAAATTGTATGCGTCCAAGGATGAGTTTCAAAATAGAAAATAAATCTTATACAAGTTATTTAACTGAAACAAAAATTACAAATCATTTGTCACGCAATTTCACCAGCACCAAATATTCTGCTCCCAAACTCCTATTGGAGACAAATAATTTGGTTCACGTTGTGCATTAATTCACTCATCATGAATCATGCATCGGTTTCGAAGGGGTTTGTTTCCTTAGTAACTCGAGCGTCCCTTTGAGCCTTGGCGTCACCTTGAATCTGCCAAAAGCAGTTGGGCGCAACATACATTTATGGTTTTTGCTTTTATTGTTGACAAAGAAGAGGAAATTCGAAGACAAATCAAGATCGACTAAACATGAAGGCAAAGGTCCTTATGAAGGACCAGAAGCCTTTTATAAAACAGTGAATTGTCAATATAAAATATTGAAATATGATTTTTTAAAGAGATATCTGTGTATCCTATTGAAAACATCAATGATGACATTTGTTTTAATTAATAATATGATACAGTAATAATTGATCTACATGTATAATAGATATAACCCGACCAAGATATTGTCAATTTCAAGATGTCTCCATACAACATACGATGTACATCAATACATCTTTGTTTTCACGAAAAGTTATATATTTTGCTTGTTTTGCTAATGACGCAAGACGTGAAATCGATTATAGAATAAAGAATGAACATGTAATGAGATCGGTAATCTTGTTGTTGTTTTTTTTTTCATAGATATGAACCCAAATCAAAATTCTCCTAAAAATATATTTTAGTCCGAAAAAGGGGACAAAGTTCATGTAAAATAGCAGAGGACGGGGTGTCACACATCTAGAAAAATATTGTTCTCATTAAAATCACATAAGAGTAAAAATTGTATATTGACTATAAAGAGCCAAAATGACATCCCATGTTACAACTAACAACATTGGTCAACTGCTACCGAACAAAAATAATTTGAGACAAGAAAATCTGTAAGTGCATATGTGTCCACAAAAACATAATTGTTTCTAAAGCAAAGATGATTGCAAAAATGCACTGAGCCAACATTCTGCCATAGGCAATTATCTCGAAAATGAACAAAATCCGACATGAACGGCATATGTTACTGTATTTATGGTACTGAACTGTGATTCGTTACAAGATTTATCTTAAAGAATGATCTTTAAAATATAAATCGTCCAAGAAACGGGACATTTTCTCCCATCGGACCGACCGAAAATAAGGAATGAACCGTTTAGCTTTGCGTCAAGTAAACCTTGTACTTGCATTGGAGTGTTAAAACTACGGTTATGTTTTGCTCGTTTTTTGACTCAAAGTTAATGTCTTGTGCATTGTTTTGTTCCTCTACGTTTCCAATTTTTGGAGACCGTTTTTGGTCAAGTTCGTCATCTTAAGAAAAACAACCTGTCCGGAATGCCATATTTTGAACCAATGTGAGTGACAAACCTCGCCCTATAAAAACTCTACTTAATAGGGGTTCAAAAATAGCTCTCAAAAACGTCCCATGACAAGTCACGTGAGAGTTTTGCGTGACAAGCTAAAGGAAATCTGACATGTTTGCAATGAAGATGCCATGAAGATGATGATGCTGAGAGTTATTTTTGGGAGCAGGCACGGGGGTTAAATTAGCGTTTAACTCGGGAGGGATGAACATTAGTGGACGTCATATGCACTCGAAGCAAGAAATTTAAAGAAAGATGGAGGATGGGACGGGGTATCTTTTACATCGTAGTGCGAAAAGGTAAATATGGACTGTGATGACTGTGGTTAAAATTACAAATATATCATAACGGTTATGGATAAAATGTCTGATAAAGATAAACCCCTGAACAAGACATATTCTACAACTAGTATATGACCGATATCAGCATCTAGGCACCACCAATTCTGAAAGTTAATTTGACCTTGATTTGACACTGTACGAGGCAAAAAAGAAATGTACGGGGTCCCGTACCATGGTAAATGAGGTCAAAGGCACCTCCTATCGGTCTGTCTAATCTGGCTATTAATCCATTTTGTTTTGTGCCACTGAAACGTCCTCCATCTTGACATTTTGTCTTTCCCATATCGTTAAAACCAATCACTTGAGAGGGTTTTCCATTACAGAATTGACATGGATGACAAAAGTTATCCTACTGACTCCTAAAACACGGCCATATCCAGGTTCTGTTGTGGTGTTTAGAATGTGAGAAAAAACGGATTTATTATTATGGTAAATTCAACCTGGTTTATGGTAATTGGTATAAAGTACAAGTCTATTGTTTGGAAAAAGGGATGTCTCCTAAATTTTCTCGGTGCTCATCACAATTCTTAGATGTATCAGTTTAAACCATTTACCGGTATTCCAGAATGGCTGACTGAATTGAATGGCTGGCTGATTGAATTTCAGAATCAGAGTGCGCTGTGTGTTAGGGAAACTACAGTTATACATGTAACAAGCCATCGTTGAGGGCGCAGACCCCAACCGAACGCCAAAAGTCAGTGAATATTCATATATTTATACAAGATTGTCAAGGGGTTGACAATGACCCAGCTTAAGTGTATAGCTTAAGGTATTTCAGTACTTGCACATGTATAACGTTTCTGTTAAACATACATTAATACATGCACTAAGTGTGCAAGTTAATAGAAACACGGGAAAATGCATAAGTAAGTCACAAGTCATCTATTTGCTTTAACATTTGCATAAAGATATTTTAAGAGGTGGGATATATTTATACCAGATGGGATTCGAACCCGTGACCGAATGAGTGGGAGCTCCATGCTGTACCAACTGAGCTACAGGCCCCTCATGCTATGAATAAACATACAAACATGTATGTTTTACAAGAGTGCATTATATATAATTTAATTTGAAGATTTCTCGAATCGATGCGACTTAACATTCTAGTGAAATATAAGAGGAATATAATTTTGACGTTTTTAAATGAAAAAGTATTTAAGGCTGAATCCAAGTTCGAACCCACGATTTTGGGATCACTAGGCAGATACTCTACGAACTGAGCTATCTGGCCAGATCTGAAACGCCTTGCTATAGGAAGTAAATAAATGCCAAAACATGATAAGCATAAGAGAAAGTATAAGCTAATATACAAACCCCAGAATTATAAAGATAAGAAGAAAGAAAAGAAGAAGGACAAGGCTAAGTATAAGATCAAGTAAAATTATAATCAGGAACACAATACATAATGAGGTGACCATATAGAAGCTTGTGATAAAGTTTGAAAGCTCTATGATCAAAACTGTTTGAGAAGATAGCTGTTGAAGCTAAAAGTCCACCATGGCGACCACAATCCTTCGGTCGTCATCAAAAGCACAATCCATAATGAGGTGACCATATAGAAGCTTATGTTAAAGTTTGAAAGCTCTATGATCGAAACTGTGGGAGAAGATAGCTGTTGAAGCTAGGAGTTTTTTACTATATATACAATGTAAGACCAAATTGGGCGGCAGTGGCGAAGTCCACCATGGCGACCACAATGGTTCGATCGTCATCAAAGGCACAATCCATAATAAGGTGACCATATAGAAGCTTGTGTTAAAGTTTGTAAGCTCTATGATTAAAATTGTGGGAGAAGATAGCTGTTGAAGCTAGGAGTTTTTTACAATATAAAAGACCAAATTGGGCGGAAATGGCGAAGTCCATAATGGCGACCACAATGGTTCGATCGTCATCAAAAGCACAATCCATAATGAAGTGACCACATAGAAGCTTGTGTTAAAGTTTGTAAGCTCTATGATCAAAACTGTGGGAGAAGATAGCTGTTGAAGCTAGGAGTTTTTTACTATATATAAGACCAAATTGGGCGGAAATGGCGAAGTCCACCATGGCGACCACAATGGTTGGATCGTCATCAAAAGCACAATCCGTAATAAGGTGACCATATACAAGCTTGTATTAAAGTTTCACAGCTCTACTGTCAAAATTGTGAGAGGAGATAGGTTGTTAAAAAGTTTACGAAATAACTAACTAACTAACGGCGGACGGACACCGACCGATTGCACAAACCCAGTTTTCGTTTCACGAAAGCTGGGTTAATAAAGCACATACAAAGTCTATTGCGTGGTTTCAATGACAAAAAATAACGTCCGTCCTACAACGTCTTTCTCATACCTTCTTTCTCTTCTTTCCCTTCTTTCAATGTCTGTCTCAACGTATTTCTCACAACGCCTTTCTCACATG
>LQRL01128598.1:31653-42501 GCA_001703475.1 Hydroides elegans | reverse complement strand
AACGTAATGCTCACAATATCATTTGCACGACATCATTTTCACAACGTTTTTCTCACAATATCATTCTCCCAACGTTGTCGTAACTTATTCCTATATACTGAACATATTATTTTTTACAAAAGTGTTTTACAGATATCCCCAAATATCTCATAATCGTCTAAGTTCAGACCCCCCTAATTTCGACAATTTTTGGTCGATCAAACTGAAACCTCAATGTTGCACACCTGCAATATATATTCTGTCACTGTGGGAAGTTTCAGAACCCTAGGACAAAGGCTTCATACCAAAGTGCCGCGGACAAAGTGTTGTACAAATATCCCCAAATATCTTAAAATCGTCTAAGTTTAGACCCCCGTAATTTCGACAATTTTTGGTCGATCAAACTGAAACCTCGACGTTGCACACCTGCAATATATATTCTTTCACTGTGGGAAGTTTCAGAGCCCTTGGACAAAGGCTTCATACCAAAGTGCCGCGGACAAAGTGCTGTATGATTAGCGTGACGGACGCACGGACGGACGGACGGACAGACAGACAGACGGACAGAGGCAAATCCTATATGCAGCTTCATTTATGTGTTTGAACTCTTTGGGAAATAGCATGTTCTATTTTGGTATTTTTTACGCATTCCTAATGTGTGTAAACTCTTATTATGTGAGAAAATTGGTTTATCCAAATAACAAATTTCCTATTTCGATAATCAACTGAATTAATGTATCATTTTTAACACGATGTATCATTTGTACCTACGTTTTTATTCAAACATCGATGATTCTAATCCCGACTGCTTCAGTCGACATACGAGTTCAATGCTACCATTAAAAACAGTAAATCTCCTTTTTGGCTTTATCAAACGATTTAGTCCCTTATCAATGACGGATGCACGACCATTTAAGACAAAGTGATGGAGATGGCACGGTTCTATAAAGTTGCAGCGGAGACTTTATGATAATCTAAGGATAAGAGATGACGTCGTTCTATTCAAAGCAGAAACCATTGAAAACAAAGGAGATATAGCGTAAAAGATGCTAAATGACGTCACAATAGCTGACGTCGTTAAATAAAGAAGAAAGTAATAAAAAAAAAAGAATTTATTTTAGGTGACGTTTCTCCATTCAAAGTACAAACCATTGACCAACAACAAAAAAAAACACAATGTATAGCGTAAAAGATGCTATATGGCATCACAATCGCTGAAATATGACGTCATCCAATTTTTAGAAAGAAAGCGATTAAAATAGTGCTTTACCGTTTCTCCATTCAAAGTATAATGAAACAACAACACAATAGCAGTAACAGAAAAATCCAAATAAAGATATACAATAGACAGGATGTTTCATGATGTCACAATACCTATTTTGGCAAGCTCGGCAGAGTCGTTCTGTGGCGATTGCTTCGTAGGCTCGTTTTGTGTGATCCTCATTTTGATTCCTCGCTCTTTCACTGCAGTGTACAACTCTTTGAAAATGTCCTCGCCCTGAATCGAAACAAAAATTGGAACAAGTGACAAAAATATGGATCTTCATATGTCAAACATTTTTTTCTTCATGGGTGTTTCCATAACATTTCATTCATATTGGCAATGATTAACGAAAAACAATACAGGACAAAATACAGACGCCAATGTAGCTTTTAGAACAATTACAAATTTTATGATGTCTATGGTTATTGTTGGCAACAAGTCAAAAACTATGTACATGTTCCAAAAATGTTTTGATACTAATCCAGTTGAGAAGACGGGTCAGTAAGTGTCATGCAAAACAAATTAAGCCATAACGTTTCCGAATAGACAGTACGAAATAAGGCAAAGGCCTTATCTAAATTTATTACACTATTCCTGCAATCAACATTAATTAAGCAGCCGAATCTTACCTCACAGATTACTAAGTTATTGAGTAAATTAAGTAAAAGGCTCTTATTGAATTAATATGAACACAGCCGGTACAAGGATTGATCAAGAATAAAATATAAAACAATAAAAAGACATCAGGGCCGAGCCACACCAGAATGTCTTTTTGATTATAATGCTGTTTTTTTTTTCGTATGATGGTGTTACTCAATAAACGAACATAGATAACGCTTAAATAGAAAAAAAATGTATATGAAAACAAACTCCTGAACATTTAAAAAAAGTACTTTGTATGGACTAACCGATACAAAATGGAGGTCAGGGCAATCTGACAAAGACGATCCCATTTGATTAATTGACAAGATATCACGCAAAAAAATGGCTGATCCCAACCTACAGGTAGTAATGTAAGGGAGATGTCACACAAAATGGGTTTTACGGTTGATCGGATCTTGCTTTTTGTACCAGACTTATGTAAAGCTTTTAAAAGTATAAAATTCTCAACTAATGAGTGTTTTCAACTCGGTGTACAGGAACACACCGAGATATGTATAATTATATAATTGATGCAGTTAAATGTCTGCAGTGACACATATTTTACCATTACCTCGGTTTCCACTTAAAGAAAGGAACATGTAGCAAATGGCAATAGCTTCAGACCTTATCTTTGCTTCAATTTCGCACAGAAAAAATAAGAAATGTTCCATCTCTCTTAAAACAAGAGCAAAGGAAACAAATGCAGAAACAAAAGACATGTTGTCCAGGGTTTGAGGCAATCGATCACCTTGATATGATGCATATTTCTGTGATCAATTTTCGCAAAACAGATTTGCTTTGACAACCGGACTAGGGTCTCAGGAGGAGGGAATTCCCTTCGAAGACAAATAATGAGATTCTCCTTCTTAATAAGTGATGTCCAGGATGGGGGGAATACTTGGAGATCTATGCAGATCCTAAGCGGTGAATGAAAACCATATTCTCATTGAATTGTGAATAAATCTAACTTGATTTCTTGATTAAGTAAAGTCAACGGAACAGTCGATATGATTTGTCGGAAAACAAGCCCGGCTATAACTTATACTTTGAATCGAAATTAGACTCAATACCTCTGTTGGTGTTGCTATCGCTCTAATAGAGATTCGCGATACCGTATTTCATTATGTTTTGCATGTTAGTACTCCTTGTAAACTTTAATATTAAAGTACAATATCGTTTATTGCAAAACCCTTCTTTGTAACTCAACATCTCCTCAATGAAAAGAATACATTCTTTTTTTTTTCAAGAGAATGAGCACAATAAAAAACTAAACCCATTTCTTATGTTTGAAACTATTTTTGAATCCATATTAGTTGCGACATCTCCTGACACAAATCACGTCACAGTTCTCGGGGCGACGGCAGCCGCGAGAAAAAAAATGTCAGACAATATTTGGCCGCATAGTACGAATTGTGACAGGTAGGCGATAAATGTTCAAAGAATTCTTCAAACGCCACAAAAAAAAAAAATGAAAGTCATTGATGAAGCTGTCACTGTGAAGCAAAAAAGAGCAATTTCGTAATTCCGGAGATTTCGATTCATGACAAGATTCATTGAAAGTACCTCATGTGTCTTGGAGTGGATATTTCAAGGTAGACATATCAGATCTCATTTGTCAAATGACATTTCCACTTTAAACATGTCTATAGTTTTGTTTATATCTGGCCTACATTAAGGTTTTAAGAAGTTCTTTTCTGTAACGAGGACACATTTTATATACAATGAATGTATTAATTACTCACTAAAATATCCATAAAACTGAAAATTTGTTTTACGAAAACTATAAGGGTGATCTTTGGAAAGAGAAACTATAAGAGATAAATGTAGAGGTTTTAATGCAAAAATGAGAAGAGAGAATAATAGAGATGAAGAGTAGAAAAAACATATCCCATCGAAATGGACGAAGGAAATAGACGCTAGAGGAAATTACTTATTTAGAATGCAAGGTAGATGATAAAAACATAAAAGGAGCCCCACACTAGAACATATTATAATGTTAATACCTGCCAGTCTGACGGATCCTTGACCACGTCCTCACCCCGCAGTGTCCAATAGAACACCACTAAGTCGATAGACTGCGTGGCCGATGTGACAAGCGACTTCCACGCGTCGTAGGTCGAGAGCGAGGCTGGGGAGCCGGCGGGGAAGGTCACGTTCTCGGGGATGCTCTCGGTTAGCACCACTCTTTGTGAAATATATGAAATGCATAAATTTCAATCAATATTTAAACTAAGTAAATTAAACCTGAAATTATAGTGATTGATATCAGTTGATATGCAGTTTACTTTTCTCATGTGTATTTTATTATGCCGTTAAAATTATGTAACACTGAGCCGATGAATTTATCATGATTGTCGATTTATGCAAGCCCTGCAAAATAAAAACCATACGTTACTCGAAAGAAGTATTTTCATTAATTTGTTTGACCATTTATTCAAATTATCATTTACGCAAAAAAATCGTTTATCCATAATCCTACATACCTGCATGTCTGTTGACAAGGCACCACAGGCTCCACCTTGCGGACGGACCCCGACATGCCGAGGACGCTGCTTGTGACGAAGATCGGGAAGACCACGGCGAAGATGGTCAGCGTCATGATCAAGGCGACCGCCACGTATCTGTTGTTTAAAATATTGATCTGATTAAAAGGGTTTATTTTGCTATTACACTATGCAAATTCAGAATTGTTTTATACATTTTACACGAAGGGGTTGGCCTTATGACTCAGAGTAGACTCTGGGAGTGCAAATTAAATATAACATTGCTTAATCTGAATAGTGTTGCTTTTACAAGCTAGTAGCGTCAGTGTGCCTCAGAAGATTCCGATTAAAAATACAATAGGAAAATCGGTTTGGTAGGAAAAGCTCCATAGCTCAATTCACAATGAAACACCACATGTGACCAGGCCGTTCCAATCCATATTCCAAAAATATATATAGCCGCAAAGCCACTTAACTTTTGCCACAAATTATAGCCACAATATTCAAAACTTTATCCGTATAAAAGAGGAACTATAAGAAGAATACTTACGCGGGTTTCTGGTACTCTAGTTTATCGACGTCTTGCTCTGCAGATTCTGTGACGATTAGTTGGACATCGACTCGATCGCGAGTGATGCTCGACAGGCTAGAGGCGCCACTCAGCGGATTAGGCACATGAAATAAGCCCTAGAATGAAAAAAAAAATTGCTAGAAAGTGGAACTAATATCTATATCTAATATGTATGATGTAAGTAATTACTAAAGCATGCTGGGTTATTAGGGTAATTGTCATTTCTACCCTTCGCGCAATCCGCCTGTACCAATTCGGGCCCTTTTTTTACAAGACTATTCGGCCAGTAAAAAGCCAATTCGGCCCCTTTGCCCTGGATTATTTGGCTCCCCAAGTTTTAAGATTCGGCCTCTTAATTTTCGTGACTCAAACCCATTTCGTTATACATTGTATAATTTAACAACGTTACTGTTTTTTTTAATGAAAACGTTAAAATGAATTTTGAACTTATTGAAGACGAATGTGTAATCATCTGAGGCTCCAAATTCAGAAGCAATTGATTTCAAATGACACTCGGAGAAACGAAAGTAGCATCAAACTCTTAATCGACACTCGCGCAGTCAACCCATCGCCAGAAGAGAGCACTTTGTGACCGATAAGGTGCACCTCTGTTTTGCTCAACAATCGATCAAATGCCAATGAGCATCAATCAGACATTCGGAGAGACATTCGAGCAACCGAGTCGTAAATTGAGGGTCCTTATTCTTAAATAGTGTTTTTTTTTAATATATGAGTACTATAAGATGCATAGTGTTCCATGTGTCTTTTTGCAAACAGAATGTAGCCAGGTTAGTTTCAATATCTTCGACAAATATCAATTTGGACTTTTTATTAAATGAATTTCCTTCTCGCATGAGTTTCAAATACATTTGAGATAAACAGCTATATGAAGACTAGGTTATAAAATCTACCTCTATACACTTACGGTTGAGTCCAGACATAATCGGTATTCTTGTGAACACAACTGGTACTGACAGATAATTAAGATTGTTCAAAGCTTGAATCAACACATGTAAGATTTCCATTACATTTGGTGTGAGCAAAGCAATGAAATGAGCGAATCGGTGTTTTTTGTCAGAGCTTACATCCGTTTTTGACGATATTAAGGCACGCACGAAAGTGATTTACGGCATGGCTCAACCAGGGGTGCATCTTTACTATAAAATCGGCGGTCGTGCAAACGCCGCGATCAGCTCGTACCACCCTTTCGTCTTACAAGACACTTGTGTACGATTTCAATATATGCGACTAAGATATGCCAGCGCCAAATGTGTGCGTGACCACTCTAGTAACTTAGCATTTATTATACAAAGGATTCATAGATTTGTTTTTCAATCTTGTAGTAAATGTAACAATTGTAGTATTATCATCTCAGCAGCTGCTCCAGTAAGTTAACCTCCTTGTTCCGAAATAATGCTCTTGTTTTCATGTTGAATGAAAATGGTGACATGGTTTCCAGGAACACGTTTCATGAGCAAGCCAACTAATGAGGTTGGTCAATTTATATTCAGGACAAGGATAAACCGGGCTTTGGGGCAATTTCAGAGCACAAAACATGCAATGGTGTTTATCATCAACCAAAGCTCAAGAATCTTACTATTGTTTTCCAATATTTTTCTCTCACATCCAATCTATTGTGGTTTTCCAATAAATTGTAATTAAAACCGGCCGATCATCATTTTAGTCCTTTGATCTACCTTCTACCCTTCTTAGTTCTTTTTTCATAGTTTACACGGATTGTAGAATTCAAATTTAAAACAAACTTTAAATCGACCGAAGTAGCCGAGTAGAGAACACCGATTATTTCGAAAATGATTCTTCGTCAAGTAGGTTTAAAATATCCTCGGATAAATGGTTTTCTATCTAGACTGTGGCTAAGGACCGAGGTTTTTGGTATACCTTGTCATACCATTTTTTTAATATAAAAATTAGCCTATGAAATGATTATAAGAATGTCACAAGGTTCCAATTCAAAATCCATTGATAGCCGTTACACCCAGTCTGGCCACGACTTACAAGCATATGTTTTTATCATCATGAAACGCTACAAACCTTGTTACATCAAATCGCGTGTTAACATTTTGTTGACAAGACAACCGTTCAGTGATCATTACTTGCTCCGTTTTTTACTCAAGAACTTCAAAGCCGATGTTGTTCTAAGAGACTGTAAGGGCTGCAGGTTTAATAAGACAGAGGGTTTTTTATGCTGAATCATTAAGCGTTTGTGTTTAACATACCAGCAAGGAAAATGAATTGAAACATTAAGGCGGAAATCGTCCGAATAAGCCTACCGAACATTATATATTTTTATCATTTTCGAAAATCAAGGCATTTTCAGGGATGCATATGACACTGTTAGATTCGTATTAGATTAGATTCAATTAAATCAGTTACCACTTGGCATGATAGTGCAACAGACACGACATTAAAATGATACTGCTAAGTTTCGCCTTTATCGCAGGCCCCACCAAGGCACCCCTTGCATTTCTCGGAAACCCCAACCAAAATTGCCAGCATTTCAAGAAGAGCAATTGGTCTATGTAAAAGTGCCTCCACCTCCTCAACCTCCTTGAACTGCCCAATTCCATTTCGATTGCTCAAGTTACATCCTCTACTTAACAACGTCTTGTATTGAGACGAGACGTGTCTCCATTACAGACACAGATTAGTGTCATTAGGCACGAATTTGACCAGGGGAACATGTCTACAAGGATTTTCTAGGACAACAGATCCTTGTTATGGCAACGATTCTGGGAGGCAAGGAAATTTTGATCAGAACAAATTTGTTCGATTAGAGCAACCAGGTTAATTAATGAGTACATTTTATCAAAACCTTGCCTTTGATTTAAAACGGCAGTCGAATGTTATTGATCTTTAAAAAAAACACTATTATTTTTTTCGGCCTCAGCTCCGTTGTAACATATTTTGCAGTTTTGTTTTTCCCCTAAACTTAATAATCGCTAAAACCTAGATGCTAAATGCATATAAAATATCTCATACCCCGGTATATGACTGTATTTGATAATTAAGATATCACTTAATTTAGTGTGACCATAGATAATTTTCTAATGCATAAACCGCCATAACCTAGATTCAATAATTTGGATCCCCTTTTACTTGACATATTTATTTAGAGGTATGGCAGAGGGAGCAATTCGCTAAACACTACTGGTTTATAATATATAAGAGGTCGTTTCATTTTATTTTCCCATAGATTTGTAAAGTAAAAGTCAACTTATTTATGATTTTACCATTTTATTTTTGAAATAGGTGCTGGCCTTTCCCGAAATTTTCAAACAAAATGATTCAACAAGCACATGCACTAAGCTACTCAGACACTTTACTAGAGTCTAATAAATAGTTTTTATTTTAACTACATGAAACAATCCGGGTGATGTTATGAAGTCTGGAGATACAGGTTTCCGGTATATTCAATAAGGCCATTTGTGCAGATCACGACCATCCTCATACGAGTATAATAATCAGGAAAATGCTGCATAAATTGTTGCAAAGCATCTGATTTCCGTAACTGTGTTTGGAATTATCAAATAAGCTTACATTTCATTGGAATACTGATAGAACCAAGGACAAATTGATTCTATAAGCCACATGAACAGCATTATATAACTGCAGTGAGAAAGTTTGAATCAACGGTGACTGAATTGAAGGAAACGTACCGGTATTTCATTTTCTAACAGTGCAGAAAAATGCAATACAGGAAGCAAATCATCCTAATTTACTGGCTATTTCGGTTGCTAACTGAATATAGCTCTAAAGTAAGATTAGACAGCTAAGGTTTTTTTCTCGCCCTTATAGCTCCAAAACGGCATTTGCAATGCAAAATATTTTTAGCGTTGCAAATTTCTATCCAAAAATGAGATGTCAAATTTAAATAACAAATTCTTATGTTCTTTAATTAAAAAGATATAAAAGAAAATGCGATTTTTTAATTATTTTTTGCATTTTTATTCTGAAATAACTGTTTGCATCCGAAATTAGACTGATTTCTTTTGTTCGTAAACAACGGGGTCTTTTCGAGACAAAGGCTGGTGTTTATATTGAGTCGCACCTTCGTGGGTTATTCTTAGAATTCTATTAGTCCACCAATACAAATAACGCGTCTAAAACACGAGGATATGTCAATGTGTGAAGTAGAATCTATTGGAAGTCAATAAGAGTGAGTGTTATGTTGAGGGGGGTCATAACCATAAGAGTCATAGAATATATGTGTGATACAATATCGTCATGTATTCCTTGAAGCATCGCAGCTTATTATGTTTAACAAGTTAGAATGATTTACCGATACCTACGAACAATAATGTCACATATTTTGCATGAAACATGTGATTTCTTTAAATCCGTTCTCATTGCAGACAGTTTATGCTATCCATATTCATATATCACCATTTATCTTAAAAATTCTATATTTGATTGCAACTGGATTAAAGCAGTTATCATGTAATAAGCCATTTAAAAAAGCAATGATCGAGTCATTGACTGACCGAAATACTACGAACACGTGTTAATATAACACAACATGACCAAATACGTCGTTTATCGAGGTCACATATATAGAAATATATGAGAATCTATGTTTTTATTCATAACATGCGTAAGGGTCTGGCTACAAACGATTTTGACGGTATTAACACAAAAACAAATCTTGATTTTTAATTGATTCTAAATGAGAAACTTAAGAACGCTCGTTGCACTTTTAAAGTAAGGTAAATGCGTGTTTTTGAGTTTATCATAATAAGAAATACTTTAAAATAATAGATTCACGCTTTGTTAGGGTGAAGAGCAAAAGTAAAACTTCCTATGTGGCCAGGCCCTTACACATGGGAAGTGCAAGAAGTTTACCGGGTCATTATGTAAGGTTGGTTTCGATATGTGTGGGGGAGAAGAGGGGGGTGTTGAGTAGGTTTTGTTAAAATGATAGCTTTTGAATAAGAGTTTTACAAGTGTTAAAGTGTGATCTTTTATCTAAGATTCGTAAATGATATCATAGATCTCTATGAAATCATACCTCTATTTGAATTACCTGGTGGGTGTTAAATGAATCTGTTCCACAGTCCATTCATCAGTATGGTAGGGTACGCCCATCCGTTGCCGATATCTTTATCAGCTCAATAATCAAAGATATAATTTTCAACGCTTAATCCAGTTCATTTTAATAAGTCATCATTCGATCTAAAATAAACTAAACATATCCCTTCACCTCAACCAACAAAAAACAACCAACCTTACAAATTCCATGTAAGGTCCTTGCACTTCCTATGGTAAGGACCTGGCCATATGAAACGCGTTTTAAGCTTTTACCATTGCAAGCGTGGTTTTC
This sequence comes from Hydroides elegans, assembly GCA_001703475.1. Lineage (NCBI taxonomy): Eukaryota > Metazoa > Annelida > Polychaeta > Sabellida > Serpulidae > Hydroides > Hydroides elegans. The sequence continues at coordinate 32,224 of LQRL01128598.1, read as the reverse complement.
AATATATTTCTAATCATGGCAAGCTCTAAAATACATCTATCTTTCTTTAATTAATGCAACGAGCGCTCTTGAGTTTCTCATAAAGAATACATTGAAAACCACTGTTAGTTAGGGAGAAACGGCTCGTCAAAATCGTCTGTAGCCAGACCCTTACGCATGTAATGAATAAAAACATAGATTCTCATATATTTCTATATGTGTGACCTCGATCAACGACGTATTTGGTCATGTTGTGTTATATTAACACGTGTTCGTAGTATTTCGGTCAGTCAATGACTCGATCATTGCTTTTTTTAATGACTTATTACATGATAACTGCTTTAATCCGGTTGCAATCAAATATAGAATTTTGAAGATGAATGGTGATATATGAATATGGATAGCATAAACTGTCTGCAATGAGAACGGATTTAAAGAAATCACATGTTTCATGCAAAATATGTGACATTATCGTTCGTAGGTATCGGTAAATCATTCTAATATAAATGCTGGTAATAGCTGGTGAATTAGGAGCAAAGTAATAAGTATTGAATTTACAATGTAATGGAATATTGTTTGTATATTATTAAGT
>LQRL01128598.1:18821-29448 GCA_001703475.1 Hydroides elegans | reverse complement strand
GAAAATATGATCCAATAATTTAATTTTTGGCTTTTTTATTGGTGAAACATTTGATGCTTTCAATGATCATCGATTGAGTTATGAAAGAACATCATATCAGTGACTGTATTTTTAAATATATTCGACGATATTCTAGGGAGGTCCACAGTTATAGAGACGTCCACAAAACTAAGGTATTCTGCTACGTGTCTAGGGGCCTATGCACCAAACGAACATTTCACAAAAAAAGGAGCGAGAACCTTAGCCGATTATTTCTACATTAGTGTTGCAACCCCGTGTCATCTCGTGTCGCATTTACTTCGGTGATCTTTCGCGCGTTGTTTACTTAAGTAAAGCCATATTTATATATAATTATTACAATGACCCCTTTGAATTCTCCTACTCAACAACTACATGTATGTACAATTATTTATAATACACATGTAAGACTACTTACATGTGTAAGATTCTTTTCTATTTAAATGTACTCATGCTTTACCGATCGTACTCGTTTATGGTGACAAAACATAGAAGGAAATATGCATGGGGTGGCATTCAGTTAAATGACACGCGTTCGTGTGTTGTGTCCTCCCGATCATAATGTCCTCCCGTTACCCATTTGCCAAAATGTCCTAGACAACTCTACCAGTATGTTCTTCGGTGACCATTATGTCCTACCAACCTATACTTACACCATATTTGAACTCATCCGACAAATTGAGTCTAGTGCTTCTGTCGGTTTGACCGCTTCTTTGCGAAACCGGTTACACAGGTATAGCATCTGGAACTATCAATCCCGATTCGGCGTTTCTACCTTTCATCGCCGATATCACTGTCTACCTAGGATCCTCCCTATGAATTATTGTGATGTTGCAAACGAATAATATAGCTTTTGGTCATTAGAAGTGACTAGTATAGGTCATTTTGTATGTCTCTAGTAATAAACATGAAACAAAACATTCTATTTTAGGGAATGAGTTGCATTTTGCGTTGAAACACCTCACCACGAGCAGTTCGATTACGACTTACTGGGAACAGTTTGACTCATTTGATTTGATTCGGATTATAGTATTAATAATAAAGATTAGGCTGATTTTCGCTTGTTTTTGTGTAATATTGTTTTTAGTTATAAAAAATCGTTATTTTCCATAACTTAAAAATAAGTCACTGACAAAAAAACACATTATTGCCTGTTTAATTTTATTTCTATAACAATAAATATTCATTTAAAGCAATATCACAGATGTACAAGATTGGTATTCAACATTTATAATTATCGTAATATTTCAAAATGTAATAATGTTACACATAGACTAGTCCTAACAATAATGATTATAAGACGCATAATATTATCATTTTTATATACAGTTATACAATTTGTGATGTTACAACATGAGTCTCAATGAGCAACAGATTGGCACATGCTATATCACAGAATTGGACCATTTGATTTATTTATATAACCATAAACAGATAAAGAAAAATAACTACATCATATCTATGAATGAATCGATGTAATATAATGTATATACAAAAAAGATGCAAGCAAAAATAGTTATGGTTCATTTTATAATCTATTTAATAGCACAGAAAGCAAGAATATCACAGAAACATTATAACATAAATGGCAAAATACATTTTCTCGATTTCATAAAAAAAATATATAAATACAAAAATATTGAAACAATGCGAAACAAAAAACTGAAATCCCCTATGATATGCGATACATCGCCTTATAACATTTGGTTTTGAGTGAGGAGTAACTGAGTTGTTCATTATTATAATTTATTGCATGGTTGACGCATTTTACAGGGCATAACCACCCGGTCATTATCTTTTGTGATACTACAACACAAAAAAAAACATACAAATATTAACATAACAAGATCACACGAACGTTAATAAGCACTATTGTTTGATTTTCAATTAAAAAAAGAGAAAACTTAATATCAATGTACAATATACATTACAGTGTATCTTTTATCAAATATATAATATTTTAACTGCATTTCATATATTTTTGCGCGAAAAGCACAGCGTTTCTACATTTTCTCTTTTAATTTGTTGTCAATATTTAGGCTACTGTGGTGCTAAATTAAACATCAATGAAAACCAATAAGGAAACTATTAAGAAAGACTACAGAATTATACCCTACTTGGTTAACAATTTCATTGAGTATTTCGAGGTACCGATAATTTTTATGTTGTTTGTACATTAAACACACTTTTTAATACTGCTATTCTGACAACAGAAAATATCTTAAAAGCTACAATGATTGTTATGCTACACTTATTTTAATTGTAAAACCAAAAGATAAGCTATGGAAATAGTTATGAATGTTAACGAAAAGCCATGTAAGCTAATGAAATAAGCAAGAATATCACAACATAATATCTTATTGTCTTCAATTAAATGGAGTGCTTTACAGTTTTACAGTTATGCTCTGAAATAAAGCTCTCATTTATGTTCAACTTTAATGTTGAAAGCGACGTGCATTTACTATTTATTAGCCATTTATCTTTTAAAATATTTTTTTTCCTGAAATTATAACACATATATAAATCACATAATATATGGGAAGATTGAGCACTGAACGAGTCGAGTAAATGTAAACAAAGTGTTTATGTTTAGCTTTATACAGCGTTATATTATTTATTTTTGCATCTTATACAATGGTACTTAATCAACTGAAAAGCAGAGAGAGCAAACAATAATTGTATTGAATTCCCGACATAAGACTTGACATTAAGATCGATGATGTAAAATAAAAGGATATATACGTGTATAAAAAAAAACAACATTTTAGTCACTATCATCCAGCACGATACCATACTTTCGTTTCGCCTTTTCGAAGATATCATCGTCCGAATTATCCGTGTCCGTTGCAAGATCCGGCGTGGGCACATCCGGTCGCTGCGGATCTTGAGTTGCAGCCGCGTTCGCACCACCTCCGGTTTTCTCCGATCGTCGCGGCGGTGCGCGCTGTCGCTTGGGCGGATCGCGTTTGCGCACCTCGCCGAAATCCGGACCGGATTCGTCGCCGCTATCATAATCAGCGGGTTTCCGGCGCCGAATGGTTTTCGTAGTTTCCGTTGTTTCTTTACGCGTGCGCCGCGTTCGTTGCGGTGCCTTCGGCGCGGCTGGGGCTTTATAGTCGCTGCGGCCGAATGTCGGGGATTGGGCGCGCGTACCTGATCGTTCGCGTTTCTTGGGTTCGAATGCTTTCGGGGCTGTGTAACCACCGGCACCACCCAAAGATGGGGATTGGGATCGAGTCGCGGCTTTTTCTCGCTTTCGTGGTTCGAACGCTTTAGGCGCCTTATAATCTCCTTGACCGAATGTTGGTGATTGAGTTCGTGTAACTTTACGTTCTGTTTTGGTTGTTTCGAATCCTTTAGGTGCTTTATATTCACCGCGACCAAAGGTTGGCGATTCTGCTCGAGTCGTTGATCGATCGCTTTTCTTTGTTTCGAATCCCTTCGGCGCTTTATAATCTCCGCGACCGAAATTTGGTGACTGTGCACGCGTTCCGGATTTTTCTCGCTTTTTCGGTTCGAATGCCTTCGGTGCTTCATATTCACCTTGACCGAAATTCGGAGATTCCGCCCGAGTGGATTTGTTGCTTTTCTTGGTTTCAAAGGCCTTCGGTGCCTTGTAATCGCCTCGACCGAACTTAGGTGATTGCGCTCTTGTCGTAGCGCGCCCGCTTTTCTTCGGTTCGAATGCTTTGGGCGCTTGGTATTTCTCGCGTTCAGTAGACCGCGTTCGTGAACCAGATCGGTCGCGGTTCTTCAAGTCGAATGAACCCGGTTTCCAATTTCCGCCTCGCCCGGGAGATTGAGGGCGTGTGGTACGGGACTCGTGTTCAACTTCAAAAGGATCTGGGGCGGTATAGTCTCCGGGACCGAAATTTGGACCGACGGGACGTGTTAACTCTTTTTGTGATTTCTTTAACTCGAATTTCGATGGTTCTTTGTAAGCACCCTTTTGGAAGAGTTTTGGTGATTGGGCACGCGTTGTTTTCCTTTCTGATTTCTTAATTTCAAACGCTTTAGGTGCATTGTACTTTGGCCTGTTTTTGCCAATGTTCGGAGAGACAGCACGCGTCGTGTTATTATTACTATGTCGTGCTACCGGTTTCTCTGGACTGATAATGCGAACCGTTTTACCTTGCTTTGGTTTCAAGTTCTCCTTATCAGAACCCGTCGATGTATTAGCATTAGTACCACCATTAATTGTTGTATCATGTCCATTACCTACCAATATACTCTTATTCATGTTAGCGTTATGGCTATCCCCATTCTGTGAACTGCCACCACCTTTACCACCAAAAGACTCATTGCTATTAGAAGCGAGTTCATTTGAGTTCTTGCTCGAATTAGCATCGCCATTTTGACTTCCTGATTTTCCACCTTTTCCACCTTTTCCTTTACCACCCCTACCGGCCTTTCCGTCTTTTCCCGTTTTTCCGCCGTCCGCTGAGGTATAACCGTCTTCTCCATGTCCATTTACTGCATTTTGTTGACCATCGATGGTATCGGTGGATTTGGAAGACTTATCACCTCCTTGGTTACCTTGGTTACCACTGCCATCGGTGTTGCTATGGCCATTGAGCAATGATTGACCACTAGTTCCTTCGGCATCACCACTACCACCTTGAGATTGACCTGAGCTCTTTGCATCTTTGGAGCCACCCTTAGCACCCTTGGAAGACTCTTTACTATTATTAGCAGTTCCATTTTTACTGTCTTTATTGTTATTGTTTTGAACACCAGTAGAACCACTGTCTTTGCTGTTATTTAAAGAACCGTCAGCGTTTTGTTTACCGGAAGCATTTACTGAACTTCCGTCACCATTAGCACCGCCGTTAACACCGCCGCCATTTTTCTTTGATTTCGAAGCAATAGACTCCTTAGAGTTTGTAGCACTATTTTGTAGATGTGGTGGAACCTGTGTATTGGGCGCAGCTCCATTGGATGCATTTGCACCCAATGAACCCGCATTACCGTCCTCCTCCATTTCATCATCTCCTTCCGCTCCAGCCGCGCCATCTTGGTTTTTCGTAGCACCTGCTGCTGCTTTTCCGCCTCGTTTTCGATTTCCCGCAGCCGCCGGATCACCGCTGCGGAAATCATTCACATTCGATCGGAATCTCCGACCGCCCGGTTTACCCAACTCGCTATCATTTAGCCGCGCCGCTTGCGATCCGGGTCCGTACGACCGCGTCTTTGGTCCACCTCCCGCTCCGCCTCGAGTGCTATCCATGGACCGATTCGCGGCACCGGCCTGTCTGGGATTAACGCGACCGCCATAGGCGCCGTATTTGGGGTCGAAGCTGCGATTGAGTCGGTTCGATGGGTAAGCGCCGCCGGCACCACCGCCGCGGGTGCTTCGGTTGAAGGATGAATCGGGACCGGAAGTACGGCTTCGATTGAGAGCAGCGCCACCGCCCGGTTTGTGGCGGTTAGAAGCTGGTGCGCGTTCGCTCTGGGTGCCTCGGGTGGGGCTGTGCGTGGGAGAATCGTCATCTGAAATGAAGAGAAAAGAAGTATTTTGATATCTTATCGATATTTTTGTCGTCTAGATCTACCAGAGTAAATTCATTGTATGATAGTATTAGTGTGAGGTAATATTCATTTTCAAAATCAACATATAAATATGTACGTGCACATTATTTGTGTACATTAAAATTGCAACCAGAACTTGACATCTAAATCATTTAATACACACGCTTTGCATTATATGTGGGCATTATTTCTTCAGGGAAAATCATTCCGTACTTGCAACCATATGCCAAATGTATGGACTACACCCAACACATTTGAGCATTTGTTAACTTTATTTTTACCCTTAAACCAGTTGCAATAGTTACCTTCCCACTCTGTCTCCTCGTCGCTATCCAGCATGTCCTCAGCGTCCTTCACCAACGACTTGACTCCTACGCGGCGCTTCTTTCGTCCCCCTAGCAGGGGAAAAACGTTATTTAAAATAAAGTTCTGTATTTAAATATTCAAGGGAACGATACCTTTCTTATGGATTTGACGTGAAAATGCGTTTTATAAAGGATAAACTGTATTGGTTAATAACAACCTCCAAACTAATGTTAAGATCGTTTAGAATTGTGCTTTATTTTTGTTTTTGTTGAATGGTTATAAAATGATCGCCATTTTCTTATTATAAACTTAATAATAAGCTATATTTGAAAAAATTGAATTGTCTTAAAACGGTGTGATTGAAAACATGAAAGGTACACACGGTTATTTAGATATATCTGATCATTTATCTTAAATATACTTGACCGAATGATAATATTCAAACCTGGATTCTTGTCGTCGTCAATGGTAATGACGTCAACGCCCTCCATCTTGGGACGTCGCTTGGCCTGCATACGTCGGTAGACGTCGAAGATCGGGTCGTAGCGACGTTTGTTCTTCACTGCTTTCTCCGATGAATCAAAGGTCTGAAAGAAAGCGTTAATTTACAGTGATGAGTAAATATTGAGCTTGAGGACTGTTTCAACGTATAAGCTTCATATGAGAAGAGGTATACATGCATGCATATGTTTTTTTATCGTACCATGTGAATATAATAAATATGCATATTATCATTTATACGATTGTTATAATTGAAATTATTTATTCAACTAAGAATTTCTCTGTAGTTTCTAGTTTTCAAATAATGATGCTAATGAAACGCAACTATTGAAATGTTGCTTTATTGCATTAATTGTCATATTTAAAAAATAGGCTTATTGTGTAATGAACCGCAATTTCAATTCAAATGGTGTGGGTTATTCATATTTATTTTTATTACTGTTGTTATATTATTCTCTAGCATTACGATATATATTCAAAATTCTTTGTTTTCAAAAGAACTATTATATATATTACTCTCTCGTGTACATAAATCTATTAATGTCATTTAATGATAGTTGATCAACCTTAAGTTAATTAGCACACATAATATTGCATGTTGTAAAATTCAAAGTGTTTGTTAAACAATTTTGGACTAATTTGGCAAATTCTTACATGTTTTCGCTGCAAAGGAAAATATACATGCGCAATTTAAACAATGAAATATGAATAAACTTATACAACGACATTTGACCTTTTCTAACTTAACAATAAATGCAATACAGGAACATACAATTTCCTTTAGAATAATTAGGAAATGTAATCATTAATTTAAGTTCATGACTATATTTTATTGTTATCCATTTGCACTGACTCCTCACTTTTTTTATGAAAAGTATACATGTTCTAAGAAAGAGTTTTATTAGACTATAGATCAATATTTTTTGAATGAGCAACGGTCATTTTAAGGATAGTTTGTTTCATCTGAAGTAAAACGAAGTGACATTGAATAATTCATTGGTTTCAATTGTATGCGTCATTATTGAATATTACCGTAATCTAATCATTTTTATATAAACTAAAACATCCAAACAAACATTTAAGCATACATTAAAATTAAAACTCAATATTACCTCTCTCGGTTTCCGATCCGACCCCACTTTCGGCTGATAATTCACCGACTCTTCATTCAGATCTCCCGGCAGTCCATACTCATGTCGATCCGCGTCGTTCGTGACCGCGATGCGATTAACCGGAAACTTCGCGATTCGCTCCCAGCGATCGTCCGCGTATTTCTGTCGCACTTGATGTAACTGTGATTGCATCACGTTACGCTTGGCTTCCCGCTCGCGTAGCTTATCTTCGTATTTGTACCAAAGGCGTTTCCATTCTTCGACTTGAAGCGCTTCGACTTTCTTCAAAAACGCGTTTTCGCGGTTTTCGCGCAGGTTATCGTTACGGTATACTTTATTGATTTTTTGGTACATATCCGCTTCGCGTTTATTCAAAACATATTCCTTTCGATGCCATGGCGGTACGTTACGATTACGGTCCGTATACGCGTTTCGCTTTTTTGCAGATTTGTGCGATTTTTTCGTAGTGTCTAAAGTCGTATCAGAGCGCGTTGTGCTCGGGCCTGTAGCGTCAGTTGCGCGACTTTCCGGTCGCAACCTACTTAGTTCACTTGTGTCCACATACATGCCGTTTGTCTGTAAATAAATATGCATTTGCTGCTCAATGCGATATAACTCCATATCAATATCGTCCTTGCGATTCGTCGTTGGAACAGCCACGAAATTCTTCAGATTGCGCTCGCGAATCGTATCCTTTGTTTTCGCGCGAGTAATTAGCTCCGTTTTGCGTCGCGCGATTTGCCGCGTGCGTTCACGCCTGGGCGCGCGCGAGTCATCCAAACTACTCCGATAAAACGACGTATTCTTACGCTGCATACTGAGATTCTGCTGCTCCTTTTTCTTCCGCTCCTCGCGGCGCTTCGCTAATGTTCTCCTTATATCGTCGTCGCGTTTCGTGGATTCGAAGCGCGTTTTCTGGCGAGTCGGTTTCTTATCGGCACCGCCCATGACGATAACGCGGCTCGTATCTGGTGGATCGTGAAGATCTTCTTGAACGTCGCTTTCGTGGCCAACTGATGTGTTGTTTTTTGCGTGGTAGGATATGCTGGTGTCGGCGTCTTTCTTTTTGGCGTCAGTTCTGAATTTAAAATCATATGTAATTATATAGTATTCTTTTTCGGGTTTTGTTTGTTTTTCAACTAACAGAAAAGCGAATTAGCGGGAAATATTGTGAGTATTACATGTATATGTCTTAACCACACTTTAATTATGTGGTATCGGAAACAATGGTGATTGCTTGAATGAATTGCTTTGGACGAATTCATCGGATGACTAGACAATACCCATTATAAATTAGATTCCTGTCGCATATGTTACGCTTGAATTTATTATCTTGGATTCTGGATAAACCATCTTGCTACAATTATTTATAAATATTATATTTGAAATTTAATGATTCTTACTTTGGCTCTGCTCGCACCATTTCCCACTCGCGCATCGACTTGTTTTGGTCGGACACTTTTTCTTGTCTTGGAGTAGCTGTAGATAAAGAAAGTGTCATTGAGCCGCTTTAACACAAACAAATAAATAATTGATATTTCGTATTCTTTATACAATAAATTGTATATAAATATGTCTTTTGATTTTGACGCATAATTTGTGTTAATAGCTTTTTTTCGAGGCGCACAAACGTGTCCTTAATTTGAATAATATTAGCATGTTATTTATAATACAGCCTTGTATTCGACCTCGGACAAAGCCAAATCGCATGCTCAATATAACTTATATAAATAAAATATGACTTATTGGTAGACAAAGCATAACTGCAATAACAAAGTTAATGGATAAGTAACCATTGAATAACCATTTCAACAAATTACAGTTATGTGGATTGTATGATCATGTATCATTCACACAGAAATCCAGCTTATACTTTGATCATGATCACATTTCAACGTCACGTACAGTCTATGATTTGTAGCAAACATCATCAAATGTATATTCAAAAAATCATGTGTTCGTGATTATTTTTTTTTATTTTTTTTTGCAGATAAAGCTATATGTCTATTGCAAACTTCAATAATAGACAAATGAGATTTTAAAATCTGATCATAAAAATAAAAACATATATAACAACTTGAAGGGTTGCTTTAGTAAAACCCTCATTCGGCTTCCAGTTTTATCGAGTTCGCTCTCCACTTAATCATCAATGACTTGAGTTGTGTCTATGAAATCGCAAGGAATGATAATCCGGTTGCTCCTTGTGATTTCATTTTTTTTTTTAATAGTGCAAATCGTACCGTCCCATCTTAATGTAATCACCTCCTAATATGTGTATCACAATGGTAAAACATTTTATCATAAGATATATAAGAATTTTAATATAATCATATAACTCACCATGGGATTGGACGTGCCCAGCGGGTCCTCGCGGTGTCGAGTCGTTGTTATTATTAGAACCATGTACGAGTGTGTTGATCTTGGGCTGGGGCTTGGGCTGTTGTGCTTTTGGGCCACCGCCCTGCTTCTTGTTACCAGGGGCGGAGCCGATACGCCTACGAGGTCCGGCTGAAACGAAATGAAATGAATCTAAAAGGAAATTGATTATGCTTTTTATTTTATGTTCGATTTTAAACTGTATTTAATTTTCATAGCTGAGAATGTTTATCTTTTGGTTGTGTGTGATATGGTTATCCATATACAAATACAAGGAAAATGAAAATCATATCACAAGGTCCAGATATTAGACTTAGTTTAGGTTGAAGACTCCATAAACAATTAAAGAACTCACTATCGCGCCCTTCATTGCTGTCAAGAGGCAAGGAACGTGCGCCACTCGAACCGTCGTTTCGTACTACCGCGTATCTAAAATAAAATTTGTATAATGAATATTTCTCGCTTAATTTCTTATGGTCGGTGTTTGCTTTATTGTCAAGTAAATTGTCTGTGGATAAGATTTATTTGGATATTAAATGGTAGGTGGTCTATTACTCGAAAGAGCGTCGAAATGTATGAAAGGCTGTCAATCATTTTGGTCTTCGCTCACATTATTTTTAAGTCAACAGATGTAACAAATATAACATGTAATGAATATAAAATAGCATTGCAATTCACAAACACGTTTCCTACTAAATATGTTTTAAACTGACCTGTCTTTAGGGTTGTTTCCTTTGGTTTTGTATGAGGTGTAGGGTCCCTGTGACACCATGCCACCTCTCGGA
>LQRL01128591.1:0-16841 GCA_001703475.1 Hydroides elegans | reverse complement strand
GGAAAAATAATTACATTGGCAGCTGGATGCATCTAGGAATGCACTCGGATTGTGATGTAATCCAAGGGATTGGAAGGTTAGTTGGTTTAAATGAAGGAAAAGGGTGCTAGAAATCGTGAACAGGGAACAATGACCGCCAACCCATGGTTGGGTGCCATCAGTTGGTACTGTCTCAAGGCAGGCGACAGGTTTTATTAAGTGTTGCATTTTCATTTTCAACTAAAATATCCTTGAACTATCCTTTTATGTTTGCTTCCGCAACTGGACTGAAGGACACTTTCTTCTGATTTCTTCCTTATGTCCTTACCGTCTGCAATGCCCACTGCATCTTCGTACCGTGTATTTGACTGACGTCGAATCTGCGTTTTTTTCTCGGTACGGTGACTTTTGCACGTCTATGCCTATATCGGCATCTGCGTCTTCTGCTTCTGCATCTTCGCAATGCGTAATTTGCCTTCGCGCAATATACGTGTTCGCTGCTGTATGCCGGCCTAGATTTACTCGGTAAGGGAATATTTTGTCATAATGGTCATGTAATAAAGGTCATGTGATATTTGGAGATATTAAACAAATTATTGTGGAGGTGATAATATTTCGGTCGGGAGATTGAGGATTGTGTTCCACCCATATTCAATGAGATAAAAGGATGCAACACTTTCAAAGATATGATGACAGATTTATACGAAAGGAATAAAAGACATATAAAATATAATTTAGAAAAAAAAATCATGTTCAGGTTCCACGCCATTCTTTGGAATTTCCTCTGATATGTAACTTTTGTCTTGTTATTTTATACTCCATTAGCTATCCAATTAGATACGAAATCGTTTCAAAGAAATAAATTATTAGGGCGTACAATTAAATATAAAAGAAATGCAATCGAATACGATATACAACTTGTAATGCTTTGTAGCAATTCTTTTATGGATGTGCCTCAGATGTTTGTTTCACTATGAATATTCACAGATATGTTGTACAAGTATGAAAAGTTAATTGCACAGCGTACTCGAAAATGTGTATTCAATATTAGAAATTCATACATAAATCTCAAACAGCCGGAAGTGGAGATTTATGTTAGCTTTTTTGTGTCTTATGACATGTTTCTGTATCATGTGTATGGTACATGTATTATTTTTTTTGTTCGAAACTGTTTGAAATTAGCAAATCCTTCATGGAAAACCTTAAAACATGTTTGAGCATGATTATTTCTCCGATCTTTCTAGGTATCAACTAATGTTTGATGCTATCCACATCGCATTTCAGCTTTTCCACAGATTTTTGTACATATTAAGGAAACTGATAAACAACTTGTATATATATTCATGTGTTACAAATATAGATTCTACTTTATTAAGATACATAATGCAGTAGTTCCTTTGCAAACCTAAATGTAATTAATATGATTAGTCAATAATCAAGAGAGAATTCGCGATTAGTTTATGCATTTGTTTTATTTTCCCTTATTTATTACAACGACATATGAACCATACCCTTTCCCCACCCAAATCCCCCCTTCCAGAGATTATAACCACGATCTGACCATGAAACCTCAAGCCTAGTACGTGACATTACTGCTCTGCTGCGGCAGTGGTTAGCCGGGCTGCGGCCAAAGACATGATGATGAGACCATTCCATAATTTCTGAAGCCCGACTGGCTCGGGTTTCCGTCGTTTAAATAGCATCCCTTTCTGGTTCGTGGTTAATGAAATATGCTCAACTCGGGCCAACATGGAAAAAGAAAGACTAGAATAGCACACCCGAGCAGTCTTTAATTATGTCAAGTTCATCTTCGCATCACTGTCATATTGTGTTTCATGCCTTTGAAAAGATATTAAAAACTCTGCGATTAAGTGGAAATGCAATCAATATCAACCACACTCTAAGCTGTTATATGTATATATAAAAAGTGTTTTTTAATTTTATAAAGCATGCTTTTCAACATCAGATTGTCTGTCACAAGTTGGCTTTTCAATCCATCTGTGGGTTTGATAACACCCGCATCACATTTTGCTGTATTTCCATATACATTGTATTGCGTCAACAGAGTGGGCTCCCATGCCAGCATATGGGCTTTGCAGTTTTGTATCGCACAGGCAATACACAGGCACAATGAACTTTTAACTGTTTTAACAAAAACTGCAGTTTGGAACCGTAGCGCAGGTTTAAATTTTTAAGCAAATGGTAGCAATTCCGAAAGCGCTAGATGTTATGTACTTTGTACCTGTGCGTAATGAAAGATTCAATTTTCGCATTTGCCACTGCTTTAAATCAAACGTCTTTTAAAATTCAGTGAAATCGACAGGTAACAAGCGCTATGTATGAAAAGAATGTATGTTAATATAAGAGTTGTCTTTTGTTATGAAACTGCGTTAGGATAGCAGGCAATGGAAAAAGTGTCGCTTAGTTTAATTTTACGCTTTGTGATTCTTAACTTTGGAGGTATTGAGGCAACTTGAATAACTTTGTAATAATTGGTTATATCTTGTGGTAAGGAGTGACAGGTTACACACTTTTTTTTTAAGCAACTGCTTGTTTCATTCATATAGAAAACGAGATGGATATCTATGAAAAGCTTAAAATCATCTAAATATTTCAATCTCTGCGAATGGATATAAAGAAATGTTGAAATGCATATACCGGTATAGCAATTCTAAAATGGAAATACGCCAAAAGAGTGGATAAATATGTTAAAGATACTTTTGAACATTTGAACATCTGCTGTTTCATTCTTGGATAATCTATGAATGTGATCCAGTGAAAGAGCAAGAGAAATCGCCGTCACATGGAGTATGAAGTACAGGAGGTAGTTTTCTCATTTTTGATTGCTGAATTTTTCCAAGCGTATTTCACCCTGCTTCTGTTTGAAAAAAAAAAACTGAAAAACGATTGAAATTTCAAGAAACAAGCTGTAACAAGCAGTAGGTGTTCTATAGTTGTGTCTCACCAGTTTAACAACATTTTTCGATCGGGACGCAATGAGATATTCGTATCCCGAACAAGTTAATGGTTTTACGGAGCCTATTTGAACAATGGCATATGAAATGGGAAGTGAAAATTGTATAAGGAATCGGTTTTCATAAATTCATTTCAATATGACTGTTCATCACGGACCAAAGTAATTACCTTGTCCCAATAATAAAAGTCTGACATACTGACCTATAAACAAGACAATAAGTAAAAGTACAATTACATGTAATTATTTATTTCAAAATTATATTTTCTAAATGACTGGTTTCAGCTAATGAGATAATGGTCACGAATTAATTATTAAAGGCCGGAAACGTTATTATATATTTTTTTCCGAAAAGGGTAAACGATTACCCGTGACATTATTCCATCCGTTCCATTGCGATTGAATAGTATCAAGCTTCCTTAAACTGACCTATACAACTAATAACATGTATATAAACTATTCATGGGAGAGATACACTGGAATCCTATATGGGATGCTCAGCAAATTTAGGTCATCCCTCCGTTGGTAATACGAGCTGATTGTAATTTGAAGGTAAATTCTACACAAAGCTGTTAATTAATGAAAACGTAGTATATTTTTATGGCTCGTATGGAGGCACAGGTTAAATGCAATACACCGCCATGAACTTGAACGATATATTGGATGTATTGTTTCAAGCTCACATGTAGGTTAATAGAAGTTTATGCGCACTCTGTTACCCGTTGCTCGCTTTGTCGTTAACCTCGGTCGAGTTTCATTTTTGTCCAGCCTAAAAAAAGAAGGATCTACTGCCTTAAGAGCAAACAAAAATGTAAATAAAACATGAAAGTTACTTTTTAACGTTTATTTTTAGCTTCACGTAGGTAGATGGAACAGTAGGAGTTAAAGTCTTATTTTAATGAAAGCAACGATGGAAATGAAGTCAGTGTCTTACTTACAAAAGATGGTGCTGATTTTGGGCTTTGCAAATTATTCGGCAAGGTTCTCGGGAAAATGTCATGGCAGAATCATCGTATCTGTTTGTCAACCAGGAATTTTTTGATAGACGCCGTGAAAATACAAACAAAATACATCCACCAAAAACCACCAAATACAAGTTTGGAAGATTGATTGAAAATCGAAATTTTAAAGGTTAAAATAAGGAAGTGGAAATGGTTTGAAAAAAAAAATTGAATACAAGTTGTTAACTGTGTCAATGTCATTGGAAAATTTGGTTTCAATAGCCCAATTCGTGTTATACAGTTCATTGCAAATGCATTTCATCACATGTAAATATGTAATTAAGATATTATAAAACAGTTGACAAACCTATTTCGACATTAAAACCAATAATTCATATTTATAAGATTTTCAATAAAGCAAATCACACTGACTTTCAAGCGACACAAACATCACTTGAACGACCCGCCACAACAATTAAGGTATTTAATCGACACACCAAGTCACGGAAAGCAATTTCCATGGTTTCTTTGTCATCCACTGTACTTAATACGATTCGGTAACTCTCAAAGGGAACTAGGGGGAGTGGGGGCATTGCCAGGGTAGAGGGCGAACAAAACAACAATGGACAGAGCTCAGCGAAACTATATAACAAAAACAAGATCATATGATATAAGAAATAAAGAGAAAAGGAAATAAAATACAAAAGAAAAAGACAAAATAGAGATGTTTTGTCTGCGGCCGCCCATGTGGCGCTGCCTTGGAGTTGGAGAAGTAATTGTGGTGACAGCTGGATACGTGATACCGCTGTAGCCATGTCAACGAACGGGGTCTGGTGGTGGAGCCAATATCCTTCTAAGGTTTTTATAAAGGGAGGGGGGGGGGGCAAGGCGGATCTTAAGGAAAGGGTATATGGGACTTCTATGTTTTGGGATGGGGAGGAGACATACAAGGCTACATATGCAGGTGTATTGATGGCGAATTGACTGCTCTATTCCAGACTAGTCTTATAGACAGAAAGAGAATTTGAAAGAATTATTTCAATCGTTCTTTTTGAATGCGCTGAAAATGATTTTATAAATTCTGCGTCGCTAACATTTAACACATAAGTTTATTGCTTATTCGTCACATTAAATCGCCTAAATATTATTTGTGGAGTAAAATTCGATACCTTTCAGTGACATCCTTGACATATCTGTAATGAAACACCAAATTATAAAAGTGACCAGAGAGCGATTATCCCGTTTCGAGGACACCTTGCCAAAGGATTCCAAGACAGTCCATCCACAGCTTGCGGTCTTATAATGAACCCCCGATTTCAGACAATAAGATCAGAGCCTGAGACAATAACAAACAACAAAGACAACATCCACCAAAAACCACTGTCTCTCCAACACGCCAAACCTTCCATCCCCTCCTCACCCCAAATCCAACGCCCTTCTTAACTATATCCCAACGGCCATTTTCACCACTCAGTCACCATCCGTAGCTACGACCACAAGATACGTATGAACAGCAACCCAACCTACAATCCAACCACCCAACCCTACTCCCCTCGCCCCAACTCATCAGTACAGAAAGGGTAAGAAGTCTCGAGTCGGATAGAGTTGGAAAACCACTAGATGATGATGACATAAAGTGAGAGACGACGCAAGCAAGAAGTTGCCAAGAGGAGGCGCCCTAGCTGCTTCTGGTTTTGTGGTCGTTGCTCTCTCGCTCTCTCCCACCACATTTATACTTAATATAACAATGGATCTTGTGACCTTCGCCTTGACGAAAGATGTAACCAGTGACATCACAAGCGAAAAGGGAAAAGATGTTGCTGTGTGGCCACTATTTGGAAGGTGTATAGTGCTTTGTTTTTTTGGCTTTATAAAAAGAAATAGGGATTGGCCTTGTTTATGAATATTGGTTTTCAAAGAAAAAGTTATTCAAAATAAAACAAAGGTAGAAATGCAGAATAAAAAACAGTTTTCACTGAGAAAAACATGATTGTAATTGATATAGTCTATGAACTACAGTTTTAAAAAAATGATGAACTAATCTTTGAGGATTTTCACAATGCCTATGCTTAGGCAATTATAGAAGTCTATTACGGTAGTTTGAAAGGACACAGCAAATGTGAGCAAAATAACTTGACTATGCATGTATTTAATTTATGAATCGATATGAAAAATGAAAACAAACAAAAATACACATGTGTATAAATAACGGATAAACTATTTTATTTTTGAACTAATTATAGCGAAGTGAGAACATGTTGTATATTTTACTACACATCTGACAAGCATGAGGGTTAAATGCGACCTGAATGATTAATATATATTATACGCTCCATAGAGCAAAGGAAAAAATCATGACGCTTATTTGTGACGAAAATTCACAGGCGTATTAATGCCAGACCTCCTGTTGCAAGTGGCATTTATGAAAAGGTGAACTATCACACTCTGCTAATCAGAGCTATAATTAAAACCACATAAAAACACCCATATAACGCATTATAAAATACACCCTCGTCATATATTACGTTAACGCCGTGGCGCTTAACTTTTGACATTACTATAAAGATTAATTTTATAAAGTGAGTTGACGAAAAAAGGAGAGTTGTAAATCAACTCCAGGAGAAGACCCATGCAATGTGGGAAGCGCTTTGACGAAATGAAGTCAATTTCAAGCATGTGCCTCTACTTTGAAAACCAAAGTTTAAAGTTTTATTTCTCCAGTGCAAAAGGGCGAGGGAGCTGTTAACATTAAAAACGCACAATTATTCGAATTCTAAAGCATTCAAACACAAGAGAGGTAATTGAAACATTACATTGTGGACAAATTATAATTGAACAGGATGTAGAACAATGTACGTGAGAGATTTTATTGTCATAGAAGAGCACTAATTAAACAATTATTTAACACTTGTGAACGCTTGAGGATATTACTTTCTACGTTTATATACATACGTTATATTTGTCCTTGATGATATCAGTCCATAGTTATTTCCCAGGCTATGTGATCTGGATGATATATCCTTGTGGATGGACAGTTGAAATCGATATCCAAACTTGTTCTTATTCAATTGTTCATTGAGTATGTATTGGAAATAACCATCGGTAAAAATGGTACCTGAATAATCTGGATTAAATCAGGATAAAAGATAGAGTATAATAATAATTTTGATAAAAATGTATCGCAAAAATACCGATTGTATCGAGGATAGCAGTTATGTCTAATTATAATGAAGTGGAGAAGGTACGGTCATATTGTTTCGTTCACTTTTATTTTAAATGTGGATTAACGTGTTAACGCAAGATTTAAAAAAAAATCAAATGAAATTTTCAGTGAATTTTGTAAAGGCATATGGTGTCGGCTGTATATGTTCTTATGTGTATATATAACATTATGCAAATGGTACTTAACTCAGTCTTTAAAAGGACCCTTTTATGTTCAGGTTTTGAAAGCTTTGCGAATCGAAAAATAGTGACATTGTGACGATTGTAGAACAGTTTAATGTACAGTAGATTCTACAATTTTTATATACGAAAATACAGTTTTATAATCTCCTACATTCCCTCACTGGCCTTTTTAGTCGCAATGTTCTTTTTGTCAAGAGAATTTTTCACACTTGCACATCACACATAATTTCAATTACTTTGGGGAAGGGCACCATCATTTCCGGATGCTAGGTTTTTAACAGGTTTCGGGACCAAGAGGAATTCAAACACTTATTTACAATAATTCCTGGAAATACCTGTGCTCTACATTTGTCACACTGTTGTGCACTATTCAAATTTAGTAGGTTATGCCCTAAATCGAGAAACACGGATTAAAATCTCACCGAGTAATGCATAGTGTTTTCAAACTTGATTGAGTAATATGCATTGTCCTAGTATTGATAGATTAGAATCTACCCCGACATATTTTGAAAAAATATATATATATATACATCTAGTTGTCCTAGAACAAGGAATCGAAAACAGGAAGAACAATGATAATTAATAGGCCTATTTTGTGCAATTAAAGCTAATGTATCATATTACTACCAACAAACTTTAGCCCTCTTTCAATCTATAAATATAAACTGTGAAGGCGTGTTTCTCACTATAACTACTCACATATTCGACTCGTTTCCACCCGCATATATCGAGTGATAATTGCGATCTCATTTATTTTGGCGGAAACAAACTTTGCTCAGTTAGCATGATTAGGTTCAATCGAGCATCCAAACTCAACACACTTGTGAATTATTCAATTAATTACAACCCACCCACGAGTGTGAGTCTGAGATCGGGTAGCGTGAAAAAGGAACAGAGCAAGAAAAAAAACTAAGAGCGAAAAACTCAATTTTAACGCCAAGCCACATGTTTTATTGCAGTAGCTTCCTATTGTCAACAACCGTATTTGCCTTAATTTTGGTTAACAAACAATAACTTGTAATTAAATTGAATTTGGCTGTGTTTTTTTTTAAGATTTTTGTTGCCCTTGAATTTTGTTATTCCAGACAATTTGGCCAATATAGGGCCAAAGGGGGATGGGGCGGGGCCGGGGGTAGATAGATTGACGACGCCTATGTTTGGTATGGGTCATGAGTCTTTGGTATGGTATATACGAGCGAGCGGGTGAGGGGGGGGCACTTTTCCGCATATAAGACCGCACCTGCTTGTGGTTCTTTATATATACTTTCGGTTTTCACTGGTACTCTCGCGTGCTGGCCCACTACCCGTACCTAGTGTTGGCTGATGAACCGTCTTTCCAATGACTCTCTTCTCCATTAGCACTAGCTACAAATGTATATGCTTCTACATATGGTTTCATGAACTTTATACGTTTCCATATATGCATTTTCGTTATGTTTGCAGGTACTCGCGCGTGCTGGCCCACTACCCCTACCTCGTGGTGGCCGGCGTGGGCGTCTTCTCACTCACGTGTCTCATCGTGGCGCTCACCGTCTCGGACACGCCCGGCTTCTCAGACCCAAAACTAGTAAGTGTGCGGAAAATATTATGAACAACCGCCTATTATGATCATAAATAACGGTTGTTGGGAAGATTAATCTTGGCTGGAATCGGGTGGTTTAAAGAATCATAGTCGCACCGTTGCGTTTACGGTGTCCGATACGCCCAGGTTCTCAGATCCAAAACTAGTAAGTATGCCGAAATTGTTATATGCAGTGAACAACCCAATATTGAAATGATTAGTGACGGTTCTTGGGTAGCTATATCTTAGTTGAAAAAGAGAGAGTTAAATGATTGAGAAAAGGTAAATTAAACGTCACTCACAGTCGAAGGTGAGTCTCAAATACTCTGAACTTCTCCGACCAAAAACTGATTAGTGATGTTTAATAAGATATTATATAAAGTCCGGTTTTGGAATATTCGTAAAAGGTATTTAGCTATGAGGAAAAACGGAAGCCGTAGCTTAGTGGTAGAGCGCACGCATGTAAATCTCAAGCACCTTGGGGTGATTTCTGGATATTTCGGCATGTGCCCTGGCACGAACTAAAGGAAATGTCATGGGTTCTCTACCTTTCACGGAAATCTAAATTCTCCCTTTTCCATTAAGTTTCGGACTTTTTAAATCTACGATAAAATGCGTGGCGATTTTGGTTCACCAAATGGCTAAGTGTTGATCTCTGTTTAGATTTAAATCTCGGTTTGAATCACGGTTTACTTTTTGATTGTGTCAGATTTTTTTTAAGCTTTTGAAATCAATATTTGTAAACGGAAATAGAATCCTTTGGTCTAACCTTGAATTATATGTCTCGGCATGCAATATTTCTGCTACGTGTAGTTTGATCTTATACACCGTATTCATGAATCAAATTTATAAAATATATTATATCGAAGTCTTTCTTTAGTTTCGTTTTGTTTTTAATTCTTTTCTTTTTGTGACAGCTGCAATTTCATTCTTTTGAATGTATCGAGTACACACCTTTATTTTAAAGGGTCATTGCTTTATTAAATGATTTCCAAGAATTGCAACTGATTCAATGATTGAAACAATAGATGTATTTTCATATGATTTCTTATTCAAATTATTTTTCAAGACACCGAACAAGATTTTGATAAGCTCAAATTTCTTTCAATGCAATAAAGCAACGACTATTAACAAAGTAATATCTCAATCCTGACTTTTTGATAGGGTATTGGATGTTGTAAGAGACATTCAAATCAGACAATTGTGGCCCTCGTGTTTTATTTTTCTTAGCGAAAGATACACGACTAAATCACACGAAGACATACTTCGTGTCTACCTTACTAATGAAGTGATTTTTACTTTAAAAATCCGCGATATAAACCCGAATTATACATACATGTATTTTACAATGTTTTCCCCAGAGAATTTGGAATATATTTACTTTACTGTGTGAGCCACCACTTTACCAATATAAATTAGAATATGAAATAACATTATAAATTTACTTTATATTTTCCAGAGGTTTTGTCTTTCAAGACACCGAACTAAGCGCGCGTATCGAGAGCTAAAAACAAAACGATATTGGGCGCCAAAGTAAAATCTTCATGTATACAAGTGTAAGTGTCGAACCAAAGCGGGCAGACGCCTACCAAATAACCAAATTAACATCACCCCATATACACATTCATCAACCATATCCTTTCTTTTCACAGGGTTTCGTGGCCCGCGGCACCGAACTAAGCGCGCGCATCGAGAGTTACCGCGCCCTGCTCGACTCCACCAACGGCATGCTTACGGCCCCATTGCGCGACCAGCACTTTATATCCGCTGCCGACCTAGGTACAGATCGCGAAATTGCGATGCGCAATAGGACTAAGCAGCACGTGAGGACAGAGAAGAAGGAAGCGAGGCGGAGGCATAAACAGGAGATGCGGAGGGTCGGTGGGGGAGGGAGTGTGGCGGAGGAGATTGGTGGGAGACTGGAGAATGAGACCGGAGCGGGTTTGGAAGAGGAAGAGGAGGATTTCTTTTGTGATGCGCCTCGTAAGTATGCATGGTTTGGTTTTCTTTGATAGAACAGATGGGAGTAAGCGTTAGGGATCAAAGATATACAAAAAATGATGTGCAAATTGTCTAATGCATGTATGATAGACAGCAAAACCGCATGTAATACTACATGTAACTTAAACCTGAAGTAATTTTCTTTAGAACGAATTAGATATAAGCATCTTGTATAAACCATTAATAAAACCATTGAAATATCCATCAGCTTGCATGTCTGTTAGACTGAGACGAAACTAATTTAATTTTTCAGTTAACCCCCTTTTATTTTATTTTTTGAACCAGCGTAATTTAATTTTGGTTTTATATGCATTACACAATCTGACGCAAAACGGAGCCTAAATGCAAAACATATTAACTGAACAATTCCGCTACATTGTAATCATCTCTAAGCTGTCGAGGAAACGTCTCTCCAATTTCCCCTGTAGAATTTAAAGGTTAACGCCTATATTTACGCGTTTTTTAAACCTTAAAAACCATGTCGGTGTTCCATGTCTTGTCCATGTTTTATCATGGTTATGGTTATATGCAAAAGATTAGATTAAAACGGAATTTCATTACGATATTTTAATCAATTACTTTTCAAAGTAGGTCAGCAAAAATGCGTCACCCAGTAAAACGCATTTTTGTTGCATTGAGTAAGGTATGGGTTGAAACTCGATGCGAGTAGTATACAAAAACGTGTCATTCATATTAATGAAATTAAATTCTACCGTATTGTCATTTAACAATAACAAAATGCGCTATGATTTATTTTGAAAAATACTTCTCCAAACGGCAAAAAGCCCAAATTACCATGTTCCAGCTTTTTATTCAAATTTCCAGAGTAAAAAACAACTGTGCTAACTTAATTAAATATGAATATATATGTGTAGTTATTTATTCATTATTTAAAATAAAGAGGTCATATTTATATATAGCCTCTACATGTGTATAACTTAAAAAACATCCACGGCTGTTGTAAAGAGTTCAAGAAGTCTGTAACAGAAAACTGTTGATAAGTGTTTGAATTTGATAGCTCACAAACTGCTCGATATTGTTTTTGCATTTCTTTTATAACTTTCTGTATGACGAAAAGGAGTAGATTCGAGTTATTGATTGTTGTTCCTTTGAAGAATATACATGTATGTTAACCTATTTCTTTATATGACGTCGACGATGCCACCCTTTCTTATTAAAAAGTTTGAAAAGCTCTCGTTTCGATGAACAAGCCATTTCATCCAATATTTATCTTTGGATTACATATCTGGATGCCTTGAAGAAATATACAGTTCCCATTTTCCTCGCTAAAAATAACTTTTCATATACAGTATCATGAGTATGTGCAGGTATTTGTGTATGTGTATGTGTTTTATAATGTTATTCCCTAAAATAATAAGCAAACATAACTCCTTTGGCAATGGGGGCGTTGGGGCCTTATCGTCTTCACCGAATACTTGTACATGTATAATATTATTCCCTAAACATCAAACCCAACATCTAAACATTACCCATTTATATTCCACAAGCCTCAAATACGCCCGCTACGCCTTCAAAATACTCATTCATTTCATGAATAAGTAAATAAGTATTGCATTCCGTTATATTATTTCCATTAATACATCTAACCCTAACCTATTCCCTTTTATATTTTCACAGGCCTCGAATACGCCCGCTACGCCTTCGAGCACATCAACAGCAGCACCCTCTTATCCCTCCCGAGCGTCCGAGCCACGTGCGCACTCGACGACAAAATCCGGAAACTGCCGAGCTTCAAACGAACCTGTTTACGGCAACAACACAACCCCAACGAATGCTGTCGCACGTGGTCGCTTGGCAACTATGTGGCGCTTCTTAGCAACCGAACAACATGTAGTGAAATCGAGGCTGAGGATGTGACGTATGTGAGTGATTTACTTGACGCATGCACAGCCTGGCATGATCAGGGGTTATTGAGTAAATGCGGAAGTGAGGATTATAATAGGCGTAAACAGGATAGCTGTAATAAGGTGCCGCCGGAGTGTCTGCAATATGACGCGGTGAATGTGATATTTAGATATATCGCGGATGTGCATTTCCTGAGTAAGGCGGGCGATACCGGGAGTCGCCATACAAAGTTATCATATGCCATGAGTTTTATTCCATTGGCATCGGGTATTTCCACTGAAGATCTCTATCATGAAATCGAAGAGGACATGAGTCTCATCCATAAACCCGTCAAAATAACCGCGATCAATTTCGGTTTGAAAGACGCCTTATTTGATCATTACCTACAAGTGGATTCAATGTGGTTTATCGGCGCCTTACTAACAGTCATCTTCATCATGTGGCTCTATACACAGTCACTCTTCCTCACCTTTATGACCCTCATGTCTATAGTCATGTCGCTCCTCATCTCCTACTGCCTCTACACAGCTGTTTACGAAATCGCCTTTTTTCCCTATATGAATCTCATGGCGATTGTTCTACTTATCGGTATCGGAGCGGACGATGTGTTTTTGTATTGCCGCATATGGTATTTAGCGAAACTGGAGAAAAACGTTGGCACCTTAGAAAAGGTCGTATCGGATACATTGCGACACGCGGCCCTCTCGATGTTCGTGACGAGTTTCACGACCGCCGCGGCGCTATTAGCGAATCTTGTGAGTAATATAACGGCGTTAAAGTGTTTTGCTGTGTTCGCCAGTACGACGATTGTAGTGAACTTCGCAATGATGCTAACATGGATACCTGCGTCGATTGTTATACATGATAAGTGGTTCACAGATTGCTGTTTCTGCTATGATCCCGAGTTCTATACGGATAAGAAGGGAGCGTATTATTATGTGTGTAAATATCCGTATAAAGTATACCATTCACTGCATGAATGGGCGAGGATATTTTTCGAAAAGGTGTTGCCATGTCTTGTGATAAAACTGCGCTATGTGTGGTTGTTTGTGCTGGGAGTGCTCGGCCTAAGTGGGATGTTCGTTGTGTTGTATTATCCTAAACTCAAACTACCTTCAACAAGTGAATTCCAAATATTCGCGCTCACACATCCATTCGAAGTGTACGACTTCCAAATCAAAGACCGATTTTGGTTCGAAAAAGCAGCGCGCGCACACACTGCTACCGTACCGTTGACTGTTGTCTGGGGAGTGAAAGCCACAGATACGGGTAACAAACTAGACCCCACAAGTGAAACTGAACTTCAATTTGATCCGTCCCTCAATCTAGCCACTGCGGCCGCTCAGCGGTCATTCCTTCGCCTATGCCGCGAACTGCGTTTGAGTTCATGGTACCAGGATAGCATGGGCCCGCAGTTCACAGACTGTTTCATCGAGCCCTTTATGGATTTCATGGAGCGGCCGTGTCAGGATACGTTCAGCGGCGATGATTTGAGGCCGTGCTGCAGATCGTCGCCATTTCCGTTTGAAGAGCAAGTGTTCACACAGTGTCTTGATAAATGGGTCAATGCCGTGGCGAATTCGAAATCATTATATTACATGAATGCTCAAGCTGGTCCGCGCTATTCCAAGGAAACCAATGAAATCGTGGCGTTGATCGTGCAGTTTAACAGCAAGCAGCCGTACTCGTACAACTACGAGGAAATGAACTATTTCTACAGCTCCATGGATGAATGGATCAACGAGCACATGAGTCGCGCGCCGGATGAATTCAAAGGGGCGTGGTTCGTGAGCGACCTGACCTTCTATGACCTTCAATCGAGCCTCGCCCACGGCACGCCCATCGCCATTGGCGTATCGATCGCCATAGCAACCATCGTGGCCTTCATAACAACGCTCAATATATTAATCACCATCTGGGCCATGGTGTCTATCACGGCCATTGTTTTTGTCGTCGAGGCCATCTTGGTTCTGATTGGCTGGGAGCTCAACATCATGGAGGCTGTGACCTTGACCGTGGCCGTCGGCCTCGCTATGGATTTCACGTTGCATTATGGGATGGGCTACCGATTATCGCCCGATTGTGAGCGCGAACAGCGAACGGTGTGCTCAATGACGCGTATCGGCAGTCCCGTCGCTATGGCAGCGTTGTCAACGTTCCTCGCCGGTGCGTTTGTGGTGCCGTCCACCATCCAGGCTTACCGACAATTAGGCGTCTTTCTCCTCATAGTCATGTCCGTCAGTTGGATATATTCCACTTTCTTTTTCCAATCGCTTTTACGTTGTGTTGGCCCAATCGGTGGGTTTAGTCAATTCACGTGCCCATCATGTGACTGCTGCTCCGGCCAGACACGTGAGCGCGTGGATAAGACCGTTTATACGATGTCTGAATCGACGTTTTCGAGTTCGAGTACGAACCACGTGCATACGAGTACGAGTGAGACAACGCATGAACTAGAGCCGTTGACAGAGGAGCACGAATTGGAAGTTGAGTGTCATGAACCGCCACGGAACCACCATCACGTGATTAATCATGTGAAGGGGGATAATAACATTGTGAACCAATCAAATTCGAGAGCTGTAAATAATGTGAATCGTGATACAAGGAGTTCATATGAAGCTCTGCCGCATTCTGCCCCGAAGCATTCCAAAAGTAGTTATACATTGACTGATAAGCATAAGTTCCATTCCAAGTTAAAGCGACACAAAAGTATCGAAAACGCAGAGACGTTTAAGAGTTTGCTGAGTAACGATGGAAGTCCGTCGAGTCAGTCGAGTAATGCGAATGTGCCAAACAATCATCTTATTAATAATATACAGACAGGTTCTATTCATGTATTGGTTGATGTGGGTAAAAATGGAAAGGCGAATAGCTGTGAGCGAGAAATTGTAAAGCCCTTGAATGGTGAGCCTGTATGGGTCAGGCGGTCTGATGTTGTAGAGGATTTATGATGAAAATACTTATATTTGTAAATGCTGGAAATGTATGTAAATCAGGGTGTAGCATAAGGGTCGAAACCCTCGGTAATTTCGAGGGTAAATTAAGATTACCGAGGCAGAATTCAGGTACCCTCGAAAAATTACCGAGGGAAAAATTCTTGGCAATTTGAAGCATATGTTAAAAGATCACCCCAAGATTTTCTGTCAATAGCTTTTGATAATATGTAAAAATTGGTACACTTCATTATATGCTTTTATAATACATGAAAATCAGTGTTCGCGCTTAACGCTAGCGCGACCATAAATGATTCTGTTAGTCCAGTAACTTTTTGAGGTCATGAGGCAGTATAAAATTTTGAAATTAATAATTTCACAACTCATGTCCTGATTCTTTGATTCGTCCCTTCGGCGCTCCCACCTGTCAGTCCCGCGTACTTTCGAATTTAGTTAGCCATATCACTCTGTGATTTGAAGCAGTATCGTTGATAATACTTTTGCCACGAATGTCGATTGGTTTCTATTTAATCAGATAGTATGCGAATCGGGAATGTCCCTTTTCGGTAACTACGTGACATGAAAGGTAAAAAAAAACAACATTAGCAGTCACTCTATCATATACGAAACCGGTATCTTAGCTGTTAGAGTGTCGTTATAAATAATGCTTATAATATTAATCCTCATGTACACTTTAGCTCCCGCGAATGAAGAATCAGCCTAATCCATACTCATTGAATGCATTCCTAGATTATCAAAAACAATATTTCGCTCGAGCCTTCGGCGCTCGCCCTTTAAGACATACACTTTCCATCAAAATTCCGTGTGCGATTATCATCATGTGTACGGCGTATGTTGCTTTTAAGGAGCGCTTGCGATCGAATCAGTAAAAATGTGTAGAAATCCGAAAGAAATAGTGAACATCTAGCCAGTGTTTTTTTTTTTTTTTTTGCATAAGCGCGAATTATACATTTTTCTGATTTTTACAGATACTCCTCTGAGGCTCATGTACACTTTAACAGCCTTCATTAAAGAAAAAAAGTTATTCAAGAGTTATATTTAGGCGGGTATAGAGGGAAGCATAATTATAATTCCAAAGATGAAGTTTAACGAACTTCCATGACCACTCTACTGCTTTAAGGTCGTCAGACCTCATTTCCGCACTCTTCCCGAATGAGAAC
>LQRL01128574.1:18957-31563 GCA_001703475.1 Hydroides elegans | reverse complement strand
ATTTTTTAAAACAACATTTATGGCACTATAATGAAGAAATTCGACAATTTAAATGTAGCGCTCATATTGTGACCACTTCATATTGTGACCACCCGTGTATGCCTGCGACAGACAGGTGGAGAGCAACCCACATGGGCTATTAAGAGCTAAGACTTTATATTTAGTTTCAATTTTGTTTTATTCCCTAGCGATTTTGCCCCACATCAATAATAGATACCTAACATAGGTATAGAGGTCTCCACTGCTTTCAGAAAACGACCTTCAATTGTTCAGACTCGACCCAATGTTAAGTATCGGTGTCCGCCATTACTTGCTCGTATGGCCTACAATTATTGAATGGAAAGTCATTGGGAATTCGTTATGAACTGATAGAAAAGGCATCGGTGTGTAGATGTGTCTGATGAATGTTTTAGCCGAATTTTGTTATAATTGGTAAAAAGTGGCATTTTTCTTGATAATCGTTTCATTTTAAAATCGTCGCCTACTGATTGTGACCTTGACCCTTAAATTAGCCCTAACGATACCCTTTTGTGTCAAGTTCCGGTGGCAAATTAGGCCAACATTGTTGGAAATAGCGTTTTTTTATCGGAAGTTGCCGAGACGCGGTTATAGGCTTAACAGAAAGCCCTTGATGTGTAGATATATCTTTGGATGGTTTCGTCCGAATTAGGTCAACTTCCTTTTAAAGATGAGCTTGTTCGCGCTATAACTTTAGAAAAACAACGGTTCGAATAGGCTTGTGAGTGTACATATGTCTTTATGTAGTACAAAATAATTTATTTAGCCAGAAATAAATAAAAAATGGCGAAGTTTAATACCCCTTTTACTGCGGGGGCGATTTCGGCCTTCTTGAGTTTCATAAATGCTTCCTTTTCATGAATCAATTCTTTTTGAAATAAACGAAACGAAAATACTTTTTTTGTCAACTATTTTAGTTTATATTTTTTTTCTAGTCGCTGCTTACGGGGCTGGCCATCATGTGCCCCGATGACCCGCTGCAGTTCATCGTCGATAAGCTGCGCTATATCCAGGAGCGGGACTGGGAATGTCTCTCCTGGTAAGCTCAGTCACGAAGAGTGATCGATTACCAGTGTACGAACATGCGTTGTCTTCCTCTATATTGTTCAAAGAACATATTTTTTTATTAACATTGCACTTTCGTGGATTGTATCTTATATATTTTGTCGTAAGTTGACGCAAACATATCTCCAGGAAACAAACTGGTTTTATACCGTATGTAAACTTCAAAAATGTTTGTTATACTTAAAACTTAAATATTTCTTTAAATTTCTTTAGAAATATAAATGGTGCATTTTGTACATTCTGTTATTTTTTCAGGGACATGTTCATTGAAGAACATATGAGACCGAAGTCAAAGATTATTTCAGAGAGCAACCTGGATTGGATCTTCAACTTCGATGAAAACATGCAGGTAAGCGTTTTCAAAATTTCAGGAAAATGATTGGCTTTTATAGCTTAAGAGCTATTCTTTTTTTTTGCAGCTATTTTTCCTGAATCTTTTAAAATTGTCATTCAAATATAGGCTTAAGTTTTTTTCCCAAGATATATAAATCTAACAGAATCAAAGAAAAGGCTTTTTGAAATTTTCATAGATCTTATGTTCCTTTGCGTACATTATATAAATGATGTTTCACTTGAGATGGCTTTATTTCGTTGTCGGTATAATTTGTAAGATGTCCTGCGTTGTATTTGTGTAAGCTGTGTCTTAAAGTTTCATCAGCAAGTTATTATTCATACATGTCTATCTAACTGTATATTAAAGAACGTATCACAAAAAGAGATAGAACGAAGGAGTATGCTTTGGCGTTGTATTTTCACGGAGGTAAAAACGATGTTTGTGTTGAGGTATTAGGTGACGGTTGGATCAGGTCTAGATGCTTCTTCATGTAGAGTGAACATTTGAACTTCGTTTAGTCGTGTGTCCCGCAAATTTCTTTTTCAGTGGCGATAGGAATTTAAACCTTATTGGTGTCATATCTAAAAAGCACATTTTGTTACAGTATTCACTTGCACATGTGTTGGTTTGATTTCACATTTGGGTTTATCCACGAATTTTCAGGAGAAAATGAAGCGGTATCATACAATAAATGTTTGTGCGCTTCAGTGATAAATTTAAAATACGATAGAACAGTTTGTTGAAAGAATGAAGCCATATAGATTTCCATGCATAGAAACTGATTTATATATATCTTATGCCTTTGTTTCAAATTTAAAGTTCGCTTTCTAATTGCATTTGTAAATATGTGCCGTTTAATAACGGTGTTTTATTAATAATCATTGACATTTCTTTATTTTTAGCCAACTCCTGAAATGTATGAAAAGGCATACGGTCACTACAATACACGACTCAAGCGCATGTGCTACAGGTTAAGTTTCACTTTAAAACCGATTATTATGAGTATCGTAATCATTAATCTGTCTCTAATATTTTAATTCTGCAAAGGCTAGTTCATCTAAAACTATTGTTTAAAGCGTCCATCGATCTCAAATTATAAGAAATCCTTTTTAGTCAGTATGAATCAATTCTATAGATGCTAAAATCCTATTTATACGATAAAATATTTACATTTAATAATTGCCCATATATTTTTTTATACTGATACTTAATATTTGAAGATATAAATTAAAAGTCAAAATGTTTTTGCAGCGCGTGGATGCAGTTCCACCTGGAGAAGAAGCGGAAGGAGCAGGTGCTCGAACGCAACCTGGTGCATGCGCGCACACACCACACGCACCGCATCATGCGCGTGCACCTCCACCAGTGGATCGTATCCTTTTTTATCAGAATTTTATCAAATTGTTATCGGGTGTTTCATAGGTCATTTGATTGTGTTTATTCTATATTTACATGTACATGTGAATTATTTCAAATTATGTTTGTTTTTAATTTCCTTTTAAAAACAGCAAATCATACATGATTGTATATTTTCTTAACGTGTCTTCAGCAATGGGTTCGTTTCCGAAAAGGACGACAAGCAAGTGAGTATTTGTGATTGGCGAAACATAATTATATTCAACAAATATCAAAAAGTTGATTAAACTTTTCATTTGCCAAAAGTGTTGATATCATATGCTTTCATGTGTTTTTTTTTGTTCATATTTTACAAACATAATGTGCCCTACATTGTACATAGTTTAGTACACTCTGATATCCAAAAATATATGTCAATCTGCACGTTATCTGGTTTGTAAAAAGAAATGACATATGGCTGAGTAAATAATTCAAATTTCAAAACAATTTCACCCGAAGGTTATATATAGATTATATAATGCTCTGCTCTACTGTAATACACACGTACCTTGCATATCCTTTCAGTGGCGTTCAACAAGATCCAGCATGTGTACCACGTGGCCATTGGTCGTGTCATCTTCGAGGCCTGGCTGGAGGTCATGCTGGACGCCAAGGAAACCAGAGAGTACTTCGAGGTATGTGCTTTGATAGATGTAATGCTACATGTTTAAGGGTTTTTGAGATATTTGTTTTACGTTGTTAGAGGCTGTATTTCTGTAATACATTTTATAAGCAGATCTTATTTACGATTCTCTTTGGTGAATATGCGTGATACACATTGCAAAGTAAGTGTTTATTGGGAAACTGTAATGCACGATGGATTTATGCTACGTACGTTTCGGGATAGCAGCGTGGTTTAAATGTCAAGTTTTAGCTGTGTTCATTCTAGCTCCCATTGCACGTGTTGTGCGTGTTATACGTAGATCTATGTCGATTGCGAGTGAACACTTGTGAGGATGGCACGGTGAAGTATTTCGATTATTATGTTAATTGTTCAATGTTCTAAGATATCTTCCTTTCATTCATCGTGTTTATTATTTTTTGAAATCATAACCTCAATGTGTCAACACTTGTTGCCTTTCTTGTGCAATAAATACAAGTAAGGCATTGAAAGTTACATTTTAAGCCAAAGAGTACATGTCTGCTTTTTATGATAAAACATTGATTAAACTAAGATATGTTTAGACCAAGATTGTTCGATATGTACCTCGTGGACGTACTCAGAAGGAGAGATGGGCGAATTTAGACATCTTTGACTGGGTAACACCGACAAAATGGAACGTATTATGAATTCGCTATGCTTTCCGTCCCCATCTCAACCGTCTTCGCACGAACGATTCCATTTGTTTCCACCCATGATAAAATGATTTGCTTCGCAGCGCACCGGCTTATCCGATTTTTTTTTTCAAAACAGGGTCTAAATTGTCATAAGCTAGTCTATATAATATCATATTATGGAATAGAGATTCTACATTTATATATAAACATTTTATTATTAATTCAAATCTTAATAAAATTTAGTGTGTGATTTGTGTCATTTCCATATGTTTTCTTAGACTAATGCTTTCTTACTAAGGTATATAGTTTCATGATAAATTGCATTCTAGGTTAAGTAGTTTTAATGTTTACTCAGTGTTCTTTCGATGTTTTTGCAAAGTATATGCATAGTAAAAGTATACATATATTAACTGCAGTTGAACCTCGCTAACTTGAAGTGTTCGGGGCTTAAATATTCATGTACCTGTTCTATTTATCTATGCAGTTGAGTTAACTGTTCTTAGTTTAGACTATAAGTCTATAACAGTATATAAATGGGTGATTTCAATTAAAAATAACCTCGAGATAACCAATAATTTTATTTCCCCAAAATTCGAGTAACCGAGGCTCCACTGCTCCACGATACGTACGATATTGTATATTCATACACTGCATATGTTTTGTTACAGTATCTGTTTATTTTAAACCCTTCTCCGATTGTATGTGTATTAACATATAGAAAAAACTAATACGAACTTTTCGTCCCAACAGTGGAAACAGGTAACCGAGCCGAAGTCGCTTCTCTTTGGTAGTTAGAATATAATTGCCATCCGGTCATTTAGCTTAATTTGAAGAAAGCACGTTTCCATTTGACAAGGGAACGTTCGTTTTCAAATCTCTAGACATGCCTCCTAAACAAACAAAATATTTGAATTTTGTTTGAGTATTATATTGGTAAATCCCTGTCAGCTTTGAAATATATAATATATTTTATACATGATTTTAATGTGCAATGCAAGCTTATTTTTAAATATTTTTAGTCATTTTTTGTATGGGGATACAATCAGAGTCATGCTCCCTTGACATTCAAAAAATGACATTTCAAGATAACAAAACTTGCAAAATAATATCCATATTAAATACCGGGTAGTTATGAATATAAATAAGGGTATCGATTAAATAACCGTGGATGAATGTTTCTAAATAGTAAATGTGCTTATTCTGATAAATCAGAATATTCAGTTAAATAAGTCGGTTAAATAATCAACATTTATTTGAGAGTTTGTGTTTTTTTTGCCCTTTTCCTTTCATTTCTTTGTGCTTCTATATTTCTAGATACGGATTCGGGTAAATATTAACAAGAAAAAAAAACACAGTTTCATTTTTACAAAATTAACATTTAACAATGTTTGCGCTTTTAATTTACACGTTTCCTTTACCTTTTAGGTTGTAGCTGATAACAAGCTGTGAATCGGTCACTCTCTCAAAATCTCCAATTATTAGAACTCAAGATATAAGAACAAATATTTTAATAAAATGTATTCATTAAACAACTATTCATTCAACACCTATTAGAAAAACGAACTTGTGTGTTGTGCGATCAGACACGGCTACACTTACATGTATACCGTAATTTTCCGCGTATAATACGCTTTTTTTTTCTTCGAAAATCAGGCCTAAAGTCGGGCTGCGTATTATACGCGGACACATCGCATATGATTGTTTTTACTATCGGATTTTTCTTGCATAATATATCATTTTATATCATTTTATCATTTGCGTATATGGTGATAACAATATACAATATATTAAACATAAAAAATCTCTAAAATATTTGCAAACCGATTCTAGGATTTTTTAACATATATTTCCAGGTATACATGTATTTCATATGCTCAAAACTGAAGTTAAAGCAAAAAATAAAGCAAAAATATTTCCAAACTCGGGGTCCGTATTATACGCGGAAATATGAATGTTTTGGCATTTTGAGGGCAAAAGTCGGGGTGCATATTATACGCGGGTGCGTATTTTACGCGGAAAATTACGGTATGAAATATTTGTCAATCCACTGTGGCACAGTTACAGAATGTTAAGTAAAATGAGTTTCGTTAACATTGACTTTGAGAGAAGGACCTTTTGTTGTTTGAATTTGACTTGATTCAATGCAACGTATTTAATACATAAAGACGATCATAGCACATCCAGGTCCCTCACATGTAGTACGTAGTAGTCTATATAAATTTTAGTAGTGCTTTATTCGAAAAATACGGCCTTTTAAAAATAAAACTTCGGTGGACTATCTTGCCGATTTGAACATCAAACTTTAAATATTTGCCCATTATGTCTTTGTTTTCTGCTAGCTACAGTTTTCTCTAGAAGAAAATTTTTAAAAAGTTTTACCCCTTGAAGCAATATTTCACAATAGCTGATACATTTTTTCAAAAATTAATATCATGCACATAATTATAGTTAAATATTTTCTAACAGAACGTTTCTTTTAAAACTCAGCTTCGGATTGCTTACAAATCTACAGGTTTTCTTGATTACAAATGCATGCATATTTAGATGTGGATTTTGTTGAACATTACATTGCATGCGGATTAAGAAGGAAGAAGATGCCGGTTTGATGTTTGTTATATTTATATAAAATATAGTCTGAAATAAAAAAATGTTTATTTCGTGCTGTCCTTGCTTTTGCGCATGTTTGAATGAATCGCAATTTTGAAAAGTGCATGGATGTTAAAATGAATGAGCTGTACATGCAATCAAATTGTTTGTTGTGTGTGTTTATCAATACAAGAGTACATGTATCACAGTCTCATGAAGCTACATATTGGCTTAAAGTTTTTCAAACGATATGTGAAAAAAGTGATTTTGTTTGATGTGGACCTCGAGCATCTAGAATGCATTAAATTGTTGTATTGTTTATAATGAAAGTTATTATTTATGAAAGTTACAAAGAAACAGCATCGTCCTCTTGCAATCATCGAAACCGTTGCCTGGTTACCTACGACTTTTGTTTTACAGTTGCATGTTTAATTTTTTTCAAAAAGGAGACGAATTAGTTACAAGTTGAACTTGCTGAGTGTACCGTTAATAAAAGATAACTTGTTAAAATGTTTTTAAAAAAATGAAAGAAATTTATTTACATAATATAATATAGTTCAGTGATCTTGTTGAGAAATACAATAATCATTTTGTGCTACTAACTATAGCTAGACGTACATGTATGTACGCCCTTAGACCGTAATATTATGTTAGTTTGATAAGTTACATGAATTTACGATACTTAAAGATATAGATAGTTCCATACATAGCAGTAGGCTTGGTTGTAGATTAGCTGTGCATCATTAATAGAACCAAGCCTTTGTAGCTTTATAGCCTAATTAAGTAATCACAGTATAGATTACATCTTCTGCTACTTTGCTTCTTATTTGGATAACCCGTTTTATGTAGTCATTTGCCGTTTGATGTATACGCATATGTAATATGACTTCTATTTACCTTTATAACCACTAAAATAATTAATATGATTAAATACTTATAATTACATACAAACTACAAAACAAAAACAAACAACTACATGTATGAACCTTAACACATTTGTGATCAATTAATGAATCTGATTGGCTAATCACTAATTGATTGACATGTATGATTGACAGCGGTTGGAGCGCGGAGAGAACGTAGACGAAGATGACATCTTCGGCAAAGGAAGTGGCGAGGCGAGAGACGACATAAGTTCTCTGCCGAAACACGTCGCTGTCAAGGTGAGGGATCAAAAATGAATGTATCAAGCTAAGGGAAAAGGAGACAAAATTGTATCTTTGATTATTTACCTATGAACATACGCATGTGTATGCATAGATACATATACTGTACATGTATATGTAAACACTTCTGATTATGCATGTGTTGCTGCCAAGTTGACTCCAATCGGACACTAACATTGTATTTTTAAAACAATAAGGATCATAAACAGTGAACAAAGTCTGATATTCATCATCTTATCAAAGTGTATCTATATGTTTAGTAACCTATATTAAATTTATTAATTTATTCCAGATCTTCAGCTTCGTGGACGTGTGTGACCTTGCTCGCTGCGCATGCGTATGCAGGTCATGGAAGGTCATCACGCAATCGAACGCCCTCTGGAGTCGAGTGAGTCAATTATTAATAGCAACGAATGATTATGAATGTTATTAAAAGCCCTAAGAGCCAATTTCACAGCCTAAGTCTAGACCAGGTTGCCGTTTGTTATAACATTGAAACCTAGTCTAGACTTAGGCCGTGAAATTGACCCTTAGTAAGAGTTTACCACTGAGAGTTAAAATAGTTCCTACAATTAGTATAAATGATCTAAGCTGTGTAGAAAAAAATGAATATACTTTTTAAAGTAAGTGTTTCCGAAAGTGGTCAAAAACACTAAACTTATGTCAATTCCTAAAATAATGAATGCTCAATGCCGTCGTGGTTTGTCAAGTATTGTTATATTATCACCAGCTAGAAATGAGAGACCCATTAACGCTTATGATTTAATGGGTAAATCATAAACGAGCTCAATCACAACTCTGTCCCATTAATCATGAAAATGCAGTTAGAACTATGTCCATAAGGTTATTGTCCAAACGAAGGGTTATTTGGCCTAAACTTAATGAGATTCACATCGTGCTTAATGACATGCATTTTATTGTAAATTAAGGGTATTTTGTAGTGGTTAGGTTAACAGCATTTATGACTATAGCTATTGGCAATGTCCATTAATATCTTGCTTTTGTCCAAGGCTTCTCATGAGACCATTTTACTTATTTTTAGCGTTAACACATCGACTCTAATAAAAATACAATTTCTGTTACTGTAATTATCATTCAAAATCGAGTGTTTATGGTGCCTTCGGTGATCTGTGGATATGCATTCCGTCTTTCCGCCATTCCACTTGTTGAACAAGACTTATCACGAAACAGACTGTCATAGACTTCTCGTTTCAAAATAGGTTTCACACTTACATATGTGCCATAAGCTGCGAACACTGCCATAAGCGCCATCCAAAGAAGGACATGGTTGAAAAAAGGAGTGAGAAGAAGTAGGAAATTCTTCATACCCATCATGAGAAATAATTTCACATAGGTTAAAGTGTAATTTTTCTCTGCGGCCACGAGTTTGTTTCGTTTCACGAACGATTTTCTCAGCTTTATGCAAATAAGAACAAACAGAATCAAGTTAACGATAATTGTGATCAGAAACGGTAGATAGATGATCCATTTATCAGGTGATACCACTTGTATCCAACAGACATCCTTTCCATATTCCGGTTTATATTTCCTCGGTATTGCTTCTATATACTCCATTGCCAGAGCCGTAGCAATAGCGACTGCGGGCGCACTCCAACCAATGAACATTTCGTACTTAATGGCACTCCATTCTGCCTTACGGTTTGCTCTCACATTCGGACTTATAACCAGTCGCCGGTAGATATTTGCCGAAAGTATGTTCACCCAAACCAAAGATGCCAGGAGCGAGTAATGGTCAAATATTGTCACAGTGACGCAAACGTATTTAGTATCCAGTTGAAGTGAGCCCATTCCAATTGAGA
Source organism: Hydroides elegans (assembly GCA_001703475.1). Lineage (NCBI taxonomy): Eukaryota > Metazoa > Annelida > Polychaeta > Sabellida > Serpulidae > Hydroides > Hydroides elegans. The sequence continues at coordinate 21,901 of LQRL01128574.1, read as the reverse complement.
ACACGACAAATGAAATGAATATGGCTAAGCATAAATTGAATTGCAATTTCATGGTTCTAGTCTCAAACACTGGACTAATGAATTGCAATATCAGTCTTGTTAGTAAACATATTATTGCTATTGTACTTACGACTATTCCAACTGGTAACAGTATTTTCAAGTCACTATCACTTATTATTAATTTCGTGTTGTTGCCCATTTTAAATCCGTCTTATGTTCTTGTTTAATTCAGTTTATTTCATTTTTTTTGTTTGATAGATACTGTTTGAACATATTAGAATTATTTAATATTGAATATTATCATCAATAGTGTGACCATCATGCTCTCGCGTGTATTATACGCTGTAACATTATTCCTAAAAAGCATTAATAGTTATTTTGGGAAAATTGTTTTTCCGTCGTTATATCTCTAGCGACCTTGATTTTGTCATAAAGCTCTTATAAAGTATTAAGCAAATGAGTGTGAATTTATCCGTCCATTTACTCATATATCCGATGATGTGTCGCTATTCCGTTTTGCAAGTTTAGCCCCAGGAGGTCATCATTTTCAATCTTGCATGTGCGTTAACCGTTGGTTAAGTACGTAACGTGTCTAAATGTTTTACAACATAATGTAAGAATTAATTGTTTAAAGGCATCCATCTTTTTTGTTCAAACATCAAAGAAACATTTTAATCAATACAGGCAATTTAATAGTCTTTATACAGGGAGTCAAAGATTTCGCCATCATTCTTTGAAATCTGAGAACAATTTATTGTATACTCATAAAATCTGAGCTGGTGACATATGTAAGAAAGCTGAACATGAAGTTACTCGAAGTTTTAGAACATTTTAGCGTTATATTAGATCGGCCTTTGCTGGTTTCAGTCCTTCTGCCAATTTTCGCTGAACATTTTCCAGTTTCTCACGTCTTGTACTGTTCGAATGCGATTTGAATATTGTCACAAAGACATCTCGTCTAAACACTGGGGGTACACTTACATACAGACCGTGCGACACATTTATAAGGATCAACGTTAGCCAGAAGGCCATGTGATCCGTGAAAGGCGCAAAGAATAGTAGAGTGTAGTTCACTCCCATCATAAGAGACAGTTTTATGTAAGTCCGAAAGTTGTTCCTTTGCTCAGTGATGAGTTGACTTCGATTGGAAAATGCCCGTCGTAGATAGAGGGCGATGAGAAGGAAAAACGTGATGTTGATCCCGACCAATATTAACAGCGGCACATAGAATATAACATGCTCAAGACCTCTAGGTTGTATCCAACAGACATGTTGGCTATATTGCGGTTTGAATCTCGCAGGTATGTCACCAAAATAATCCAGAAGAATTGCTGCCCCTATGAGTAATCCTGGGCTGCCCCATCCAACTAACATCTGTATCTTTATGTCCTTCCAGCCTAATTTCCGCTCGTTCTGTATATTCGTATTCTCAATCAATCGCCAATAGATATCGGCAGATACTATGTTAATCCAAACAAATGTAGCTATCAAAGCATAATGATCGGCAACAACTAGGAAGATACAAGCCACTGGAGACATGGTCCTGGTAATGCCGATTCCTGGAATAACCATTGTCATAGAAACGAACCTCGCCAGACACAAATTGAACTGCAATTTCATAACTTTGCTTTCGAACACGGGACTTAGAAATTGCACAATCACCCTTAATGATAAACATATCCATGTTATACTGCCAAGTACGAATGCTATTGGAAAGAGTATTCTGCCCTCGTTTTCTGGTATATTTCCCTGGTTGTAGTCCATGATGTCTGCTTATGTTAAAACTATACGAAATCTTCAATCACTTTAAGAAGATGAAACAATAAGAAGATATACTATATTTTTCAATCTACTATTTGTAGACTCTACGTTTAGGATTCAGTTTCACTCCTTTATTTACTAAGCGATTCCAATTTGATGAAGATCCCCTTTTTCCGTCATGGATGTTTACAGTCTTTATTTTATTCGTTTTAAGCCGCGTTCACGCAAAATAAAAGCTCGAACATAATGCCAAAAAGCCCGCGTTTTGCGTGAACAGAAGGTATGAATTGCTATGTTTTTAAACAAAAGTTGGTTTCTAGCTTTAGGTTGTCGAGCTTTTATTTAACGGGCTTTTTTTGTAATTATCCTGAAGCTATATTTGTGTAATCTGTAATTGAGTTCTGTTTTGTGATATGTGAGATAAAAACAATGGTCCTTATTATCCAAATTTGCATCATTTTGTTTATTTTCAAAGTTAACTTTCCAAAATATTTGCGAAGCAAAATGAAATTTCATAACTCTTAGTTTTCTAATAACAAAAAGAGTAATTTTATCTTAAACACATCCCAATTTCATACCGTAAACTATTTAAATGACAATCCTTGGAAACCAATCCCCCGTGTGCTAATGGCCCCCTCATGTATGAAAGCGTGTGTTCCATTTAAATTCATAACGCATCAAAGGCAAATCCCCCAAAATCCCTAATTAAGCACTTTTTATATAAATTGGCTCTGGTTGTATCAGATAGTTTCCATGCATTGGCATAGCAAAATGTGTTATTCATGTTTCGAGTAATGGAACTTAAGTTGGTTTGTCTCCCGTTTGGGAACTTTTGTTGACTCCCACGTCATTGCGTTATGTCTGCGTTTATCGTTTATATGACATTTACTAATGGCCATATGTGATATCTAAAATTACATTGCATGGTTATGGTTTATTGAAGAAAATCGATTGTGTTTTGAAGCAATTTGCACAGACAAGATGATTATGCTCTTTTAATCGGCGAAGCTTTTTTCACTCGTATTTAGTTATATTTAAGCCTTTTTTAGCCCCCAGCCAACCAGTTTGGCTGAGGGCTATTGCTATCCCCCATTCCGTCCGTCCGTCCGTCTGTCCGTCCGTCCGTCTGTCCGTCTGTTAACATTTAAGGTGCAGTAGTTTGTCCGCGGCATTTTGGTATGAA
>LQRL01128574.1:4172-18947 GCA_001703475.1 Hydroides elegans | reverse complement strand
GAAACTTCACACATTGAAAGAATATATATTGCAGATGTGCAACGTCGAAGTTTCAGTTTGATCGACCAAAAATTGTCGAAATTACGGGGGTCTGAACTTAAACAAATTTGATATTTTTTGGGATATTTATACAACACTTTGTCCGCGACACTTTGGTATGAAGCCTCTGTCCTAGCGTTCTGAAACTTCACACAGTGAATGAATATATATTGCAGATGTGCAACGTTGAGGTGTTAGTTTGATCGATCTAAAATTGTCGAAATTACGGGGGTCTGAACTTAGACGAATTTGAGATATTTTGGGATATTTATACAACACTTTGTCAGCGAGACTTTGGTATGAAGCCTCTGTCCTAGGGTTCTGAAACTTCACACAGTGAATGAATATATATTGCAGATGTGCAACGTCGAGGTTTCACTTTGATCGACCAAAAATTGTTGAAATTACGGGGGTCTGAACTTAGACGAATTTGAGATATTTTGGGATATTTATACAACACTTTGTCCGCCTCATTTTGGTATGAAGCCTCTGTCCTAGGGTTTTGAAACTTCATACAGTGACAGAATATATATTGCAGATGTGCAACGTCGAGGTTTCAGTTTGATTAACCAAAAAATGATGAAATGACAGGGGTATGAACTTAGACAAATTTGATATATTTTTGGGTATTTGTATAACACAGAAGGATTACGCGAATATTGTGACGTTGTGAGGACTTCGTTGTGTGGACGAATATGTAAGGGCAACGGTGTGAAAAAGACGGTTGTGAAAGATGTTGTGAGAAAGACGTTGTGAATAAGGCGTTGTGAGAAAGACGTTGTGAGAAAGACATAGTGAGAAAGACGTTGTGAGAAAAATGGTGTGAGAAACGCGTTGAGAGAAAGACGTTGAGAAAAAGACGTTGTGAGAAAGATATTTCTTTTGACCTGCTTCTTTTAATCGACAATTACTCGTGATAAAGAATGTTTTGCATAGGCTGGGGGCTTTGCATCTCTGATGCCTATGTTTAAAAGATGGTTTCATATCTGCTTTGGGATTCGTTTGATCTTCAATTTGTAATCGCTGTGATTTACTTGACAAAATACATTATTCTTCCTGGTTGATCTCGGTAAATACATGTACGCAATTTTCCCGGATCATCCTAACTTTGCTGAAAATTCTTCGTTGAACATTGAACTTGATCGAGATTGTACATATTGAACAAACTCTTTAAACACACACTTTGAATATATAAAAGTTAACAAAATATTATTTTATATTTCATTTTAGCTCGACTTGACCAGGGTGAAGAAGAGGTAAGAAATTTTCTCAATATAAAAACTAAATACTTATTAATCATGCTTTTAAGAAGTTTGTAAATGGCATATTATATTTCTTATCCATTATCCACTTATACATTATCCAGTATAATATTTTATATCGTGTAATGCGCTTAAAATAATATATGTTTGAATATTTTTACGGAAAATATTGTTGCTTCGATGTTTACTAACTTATATGTACAAGGATTGCTCAAGCTATAACCCTATTTTGCACAGGCCTACAAAGTACAGTCGTTTTGGGGAAGCATTTGAGTAAGAAAAATACTGGCGAAAAACATGATTTGAATTTATGAGAAAAAGCATGTTAATGTATTCTTTTAGTTCAAGGTTTCGGGAATGATACACTTTAGACAATGCCTTGCGTGATTTGAGGAAGATGATGTAATATTCTGTGTGATTTAAAATGGTGACAGATTCTATCGTTTCTGGTTTCTCAATATTTTAGATTTATTGCCGCCTTATTGTGAAAAACTGATGATATTCCGGAAGTTAACGTTAAAGGATAATCGACAGTTGCGCGCCTAAACGTTTAAAATGCGCATAATAATGAAGTTAAAAAAAAATACCAAAAAAAACATTTGCGGGGATACAGATCTCGTTCAATCGAGATTCGCGTGTCATCGAAATAACACAAATACATTCTAACAATTAGATTTTAGGCTGGATAGCATATTTCAGGGGATACATGGAATTCGTAAATTGCTAACATTTTTTTATGATACATGTAATAATAGTCAATCAAATTAAAAGTTGCGATTGCTAGAATATGCATTGCTTATGTGTCTCTGAAGCATTAAAAATGCCTCACGAGTCACAGTTATATATCACAGTAATTAAAACTTCAACAAAACCCATATCTAGCTTTTTAAAATGGAAATTACATGTGAAACAATCAATATTATTTATACATTTTGGTATGCATCGGTGAATGAATATGAACATACGAACTTTAAACGAATAAACTTGTTTTACAATTGTGTTTTGGCCAGGCTGGAGCACGGGTAAATTATTGTTTGGACAGATACAATGAATCTTCGTTTACTCGAAACAAGTTATCAAGCGAAATTTCTAACTTATTTATGTTTTTTTCTCCGTAAATAAAATAAATTGTAAAAAGACATATTTATGAAACTGGTTAAAAACCATTCGAATTATTAGAGCGTACCTCAATTCGAGTAAACGAGATTTTCGTCAAACCATCTCCCCGTGTAATATGTAATTCATAAAGAACGGAAGCGAAATTTGAAATTGTCGGGAGAGGGGTCGGGCTCGAAATGTCATTGCGCATAAGCGTACTAAAACGAGAAATGAAAAAAAAAATGTTTACATATTATATAACACAAACAAAAAAATATGTAATTATTATCATAATTATTTGTAACCGTTCTTTATGAATGATGATTCTACTTTCGCATAATACGGTCGCATAGTGAAACACAATGCCGTCTACTATACCGCTTCGCTTTCCTGAAACTTCCAATAAAAAATATATTTCTTTGTAGCAACGGGATGTCATAATGAATAACTCAACATATATACTTTCTATTGAAATAATATTAAACATATATTTAGTTTAAATAACAATAAACAAATTCTTCACGGTCTTAGACGATTCAGTTTTAAATAACATACAATTTTTTTTTCTTCTTTTGCATCAAACACATATGATATGTATAGATAGCCTTCGGATTACATTTTAGCGAGTAACAGTCACTGTTAATGACAGATTTCCAATCGAAATCCATTGTAACGATAATGCAATGTAAATCTGGACGTCAATCTAAGGCTATTTGTGTATATCTGTATGTGGCGCTATACATTTTTTTTTATTTTGAAGGAATTTATCTTTAGGATAAAATGTTACTTTAGTTGCTCGACTTATATAATTTCTAATATATTGCATTATTAGCCCCAACTTTGGTTTTACGAGGGATTGGTAAGAGGTTTCTTTTAGTTTATCGCTTGAATGTTTTAAGCGTTTTCAGTTGCCGTTGTGAGAAATCGATAATGAAATTTAATTCAGTTTCATTTAAGTCTCAGAGTTTAAGTTTCAGAGTTTTGTGGTAATTCGTCCAGGTTTCAAACATAAAATGGACACAAATCCAATTGAGCAATTTGTTGAGCCTGCATGATACAAATTTGTTTACTCCTGATTAATTTGTGAAAATTATGTTTTGAGTTACTTCAGATAATGAAAGTGTAGTTTGCAGTTTTTATTTACAAGAAAAACATAAGATTGGTTTTAAATCTTAATGGTCATCAAGATAATTTTGCGTTTGCATAATATTCAGCATGATATGAGTATATTCAGTTGTGTTTTATATGTACATGTTTAGCTTTGAGTTATTGATATTCATGTTTTTTTTCACACCATAGTTTGCTTTATTTATTCATGTACAAAACAGGTTTCGATTAATTTATACACTTTTTGAATGTTTTATAGTAGTTTTCTTGAATAATTTCCCTTGACCAATCAGATTACAAAAAGTAATTTTTCAGCATTTATAAGCCACATGTACCTGTATATCCTATTCGATGAATATGATTTCATGGCCAGATCACTTTGTTATAAAATTTCGAACAGTGCCCACGATATTAAGCATTCTTTAGATAATCAATTTTGGCTTATCGTAACCAAATTTAATCTTTTATATGTCTATATGAAATACGTACCTACACTTACAATGAATACCTATCTTAATTCCATTTTTTGGTTCGAACGCTTGATTCAACTCTTCTTCACCCATTATACATATTCCTTTCATTATTTGTATGTACATGTATAGATAAAATTCCTAGACAAGTTTAAGCCGTATATTTTTAACAGTTTACGTGAGCTACTCTTTTTTATTTTTTTTTTTTGCACATTGAAATTTATAAATCGAGTAAATACATTAAATAGTTTTTGTTGCTCAAAGCATGTAAAGTTGTAAAGACGCTACACTGTATATCAAGTAAAGCCACGCACAACTTCTACACTTAATATTCCCAATTACAAATCAATATATCAAACATTGCAGTAAAAATATATATAATATTCTAAAAAATATCCATATCATATTTTGTTGCCAGGGTAACAGATAAGGTTGCTACGAAGTTGTTATCCAAATGCCGGCCCTACTTAGTACACTTGAACCTAAGAAATTGTAGCAAGATCACAGCGAATTCGTTCTACTCGGTCCGTGAATGTCGCAACCTTCAAGACCTGAACCTGTCAGAGTGCTCGGCCGTCAATGTGAGTACCTGTACATTGTATGTTATAAACAAAATCAAGTTAAAATATGTCTTATTTGAGAAAATATCTATTTTGCAAGGTGCTCGTGATTCAAATTGTGATTTATGAAAAAAAGAAGAATTTGTATTAATGGTAGGGATAATGGACAGATTACTCCACTTAAAACAGATCAATCAGCACTTTGTAACATGAAGCCAGAGCCGCCATATATACACCGTATGCTATCAAATCCAATGATTTCCCTTCGTTGCAAAATGATAAAGATGTGCATGATGCTGTTTACTGTTTGCTGCAACAATATTCTTCTTATTTGACATTCATCCACGTTTGTCATGTCTATTTCGCTTAATTTTGTTGTAACCAGGACGACACTCTGAAGATGGTGCTGGAGGGCTGCAAGATCCTGCTCTACCTCAACGTCTCCCACACCGTCATCACCGACGCCTCACTCCGAACCGTGTCAAAGTGAGCCGCAAAAGCAATTGAATTCTTGATGTATCCATATGTACAATCAATGTTCGTTTTCGTTAATTCACTCTATAGATAAGAGCGAATTCTTTCTATTATTTTAGGTTTATTTACCAAAATAGCTAATTTTAGCAGATTATGCATAAGCTTGTTTGAATACATGCATGTAAACGATACTCCCAGATTTTATTGTTCAAACTTGTATTTGTATATACCACTTCTTTCAATATGGAAAAACAATAACTTAAAACGTTGTCTCTTGTCTCTGCCAGATTCTGCCAAAACCTGCAGTACCTGAGCATCGCCTACTGCCCCAACTTCACCGACAAAGGCATGCACTATCTGGCCCACGGCAAGTGCGCCAAGCGATTGGTCTATCTGGATGTGTCCGGGTGTCCACAAATCGGTTCCTATGGCTACAGCACGCTGTCGGACGGATGCACGGAGATCCAGTCTATTATTTTGAATGATATATTCACGCTCGATGATGCATGTGTACAGGTGCGCAGACATTTATGCTTAGATGTTTCTTTTAGTGTGGTCTTGTGGCGTATGAATATTAAGGAAATTCACGCTTCTTATTTTTGGATCAAAAACATATCAGTACAAAACTTCGTTTTAAAAAAAAAGGAATACAAGCTCAAATCTAATGTTTTTACCGGATATAAATAAATCAAATCAAACAAATAATTACATTTTCAGGGTATATATATATATCGATAAATAAATCGCGTGATTCATATTTCGTCCATTAATCTCTATTTTGCTCTGCAAACAGGAGATCATGGAGGGCTGCAAACAGATCCGCCACCTGTCGGTGCTCGGCTCAGCCAACCTGAGTGACGACGCCTTCAAAGCCGTTGCTGCCACCAAGAAACTGCGCAAACTCAAACTAGAAAGTACGTTTTTCAAAGGGGTCGTTAGCTAGTGCAAAATGTAATGGTGCATTTCCCTTTCTCTATAATGTATTTAGGCCGTTTCGTTAAATGTACAGTATTGGTTATTCATGTAATAGGATATTTGTCAACCTACATGTACATATATATTCATAACAAAAGATTATATTCCCCATATTGAAACTCATTTTAAATCAATATAATACCATGTGTAAGCTATTCATATCTTACATCGACCAATCTCTGACACTCTTTCTATTTTGACGCAGGCAACATGAAGATCTCCGACGCCTCGCTAAAACAGATCGGTCGCCTGAGCCACGAGTTGACACATCTCTACATGGTCGACTGTCAACGCATTACGGATACGTCACTGAAATACCTGGCCGCATGCAAGAATCTTACTGTTGTCAATCTCGCTGATTGTGTCAGGTAAGGGCGACGTACAATTTAGTACAGTTTCTTGTCTTAAATATAAGTTTAAAGTTTAGTAAAACTGACAATATACCATTGTTAGCAATTGAGCGGTTTTGCTATTTGAAATGGTCGGGTTGAATCACCAGCTTTCTCTAAGATACCCAAGTTCCATATAATACAAGTATCTAAGTGGGTTTGACCACATGATGATCCTTGCAAAATGCATAACCGTTGATTTATCAGATTTGATGCTTCATAGCTTGTAGATCACGTTACTTTATATAATTTTATTGCCTATATATTTGCTATTCAGAATTAGTGACACTGGAGTGCGCCACCTGGTGGACAGTCACTGCGGCCCAAAGTTGCGGGAACTCAACCTGACCAATTGTGTGCGCGTCGGTGATATGGCGCTCGTCAATATTCATAAGAGGTACGCCGCACTAAAAGATGTTTCATTGAATAAGCACTATACGACGAATTACATGTATTTGAAGAAGTTTAATTTAGATTTTAAAGTAACTCTTGATATACTTACACTATAAACTTTATGCTGGTGTACTTTATTCTGACCATTTTATGAATCATGTCAGGCATTGTTTTTGTCGTCCATTTGTATTTGCAGGTGTCACAATTTGGCGTATCTCTCACTATGCTTCTGCGAACACATCTCACAAGCAGGCGTGGAACTGCTCGGAATGACTCACAGCCTCACGTCACTTGACATTTCAGGATGCAATTGCGGTGACCAGGTTAGTTACATTGTACTCTATGTGTCAAGCCTCGTACCTCCTGTCTTGTATTCCATATCTTCGGCGTCTTAATGCATCATTTTTACTCTTTTTCAACAAAATTTTCTCCAATGTTCCCCCCCCCCCCCTATACATTCTCAAGTGTTCCATTCATATTAACTATCACAATTATAAATATACATAATGTTATGCTATGTTTTAACAAACCTATTTGATGAAAAGTTGGACAAAATCGCAACTTGCACGGTAGAAACAAAACAAAATACTGATGTAAATAACATGACATGTATCACGATTATGTTTTATAATCAACCAATAGGAGTTGGCGGCGCTTGGCAACAACCACAAGTTCAAGGACATGAACCTATCTGAATGCGTCGCTATCACCGACCTCGGGCTGCAGAAGTTCGCACAGCAATGTACTGAGATAGAACGGCTTGACCTCTCGCATTGCCAGGTAATATAGACCTTTAATAACCACTTTCAACTTCTTCAATGCATGGTAAAAATGTTATTGTAGTTCATATGTAGTGGAGCTTTACACTTTTTAGATGTTTGTGATTGTGAACCAAAACTTCTAGGACAAACAAATAGTAATGTTCCAATCATTTCAATATAAATGGTTTGTCCCTTTTCACAAGTACATAGTCCTGCAGTATAAACATTATAGATATCATATGTGTATGTGTTTATATATGTTTTCAGCTGGTGACGGACGGTGCGATCAAGAACCTGGCCTTCTGTTGCCGCATGCTGAACTATCTCAATCTAGCTGGCTGCAAGCTGGTAAGTGCGCATGCATAGATAACCATTTAGAAGTTATATATAAATTGTATTTTTTTTTACAGATAAATGCATCAGATATTTAAAACTGTCAAAATAACAGCAGTAATTGATATAACGCTGAACGAAATATTTATTTGTGAAATGTTCTAACATTAGCAAATATGACTGTTTTATCATGTTTTTTTATGCAAACCTTGCCTGTATTAGCATGACAATAAATAACTATTTCCTTTTTGTGTAACAGTTGACAGATCTGAGTATCCAGTACCTGTCGGGCGTGTGCCACTACCTCATGCATTTAGACATCTCGGGAAGTCTCCACATCACGTGAGTTGCTTTCCTCAACCACACAAAGCATTGACTCCATCCCTGTTCTTCATGCAAAACATTGACCCTATATCATATCAATACATTGTTCGATCTGAAAGATAACTTGCATATCAACACATTTACCTCAAACTATCGCCTTTTGTTTTCGTTTGGAAATATAGAAAAAAAAAATGTTGGAAGATAATGTACTGTATAATAAATGAGCATTCGTTGTTTTCTAGATATGAAAATGTATTTATGGCTGTATTTATTGGTCAACTCCATTTTATTTCACAGAGATAAGTCATTGAAATATTTGCGGAAGGGGTGCAAGAAGCTACACGTGCTGATCATGCTCTACTGCAGGAATATCACCAAGTAAGCTATATATGTATGTTTCTTGCCAAAAATCTTCGACATAGACATACATGTACATGTATATCGATTATGTTCTAGCTACATATCGTTATCATATTTTCAATATTTTTTCCTTTCTTTTTCTATCCACAACATTGTTTGAGAATTTTAGATATAAAATCGTGCCTTTTTCTCAGGAATTCTTACCACAAGATGTCGCGCCATGTTGAGCATGTGGAATACAACGACGAAGACCCGCCTCAGTACTACAATTATGGCTAGGAATAAAGGTCTCACCATTTACCAACTATAGACTACAGGAAATTAGGTTGCGAGAACTTGCTTGAGCTTATCCCATATTGGGAACTCGAATAAATGGGATTTGAGTTCGAGAGGCTCGGCGGTACAATGTACCTAATTTCAGCATTCATGAGCAAGTAACTCACGCGGCAAAGTGACAAGATGTGGATAATCTCGAAAATCAAATTTGAGTATACCTTTGTGTAAGTTGTTTCATTTTCACAAATTAAAGCCTTATATTGATGACTGCGAAATGAATTTGTTAATTTGCACCGTGGCAGTATTTCATACAGTCCGTCCGTTCTCATCACAAACTAGGGTTTGAACTGTCTCTTAGCACTTTTATTTTATTATGTGTATTGAGCATTAAATATGTTTAACATGTATTTACTTTCATATATTATTTGTAACCGCTGATATTATGGGTGGGCTTGTTTTAATTATTTTTGTGGTCATATAAGAATTAATTATGTATGTACATGTTATAATGTGTAACTCAGCATAAGACTTCAATATGTTGTTAGGTGCCAATCTAAAAAGGTTTTTTCGAGACCTCTACGCATGATTCAGTTCATAAACGTGTTTTCCGTCGTTATCTCTACTTTTAGCAGCAACATTTTTATGAATTTATAAAATTGCCAAAAATAGTTCAGGGTTTGGCGAATTGAAATCATATATACGATATATGATTTTAGGCTTTATGTTTTTTTCCTTTGATGTCTTTAAGAAAAGATATATGTTGGATACTTACATTGTTCATATATCTGATCCTTTTTCGGATTTCCGAATTTATCAATGATCTATTTGCATTATGATTCTTCGTATGTATGAGTAGTGTACATAAGTAGGAGCAGTTAACTTTTACATGTAGTTATCTTAATAAATTATGCATAATTTCATAGATGAGATTTAAATATTTGAATATTGCATTTGATTAGCTATACAATACAATAATTTTAGGATATATGTAAAAGTAGGCAATATTGTAGCTAATTATCTCATAACTGGAAAGATTATTGAGAGTCAAGTACATTTTTAGATGAATATCTCAGATTGATTTTAGCTAATTCTAGACTATGTAAATTAAGGCTTTATTCATTTAGGTTGGGTCCAAATCTATAATCAATTGCATGCTTTACATAATCTATAAATTCAATCGATATTTTATGTTTTTGCACCATCCAAATGAAGTAGATACTCGATAGATATATCGATTTTCAAGTGGCTGGCTTTATTTTACTGAGCTACATGTTGAATATATATTAACATAATTTCCAAGCAATTTTTAGTTTTACGAAATAGTTTTACTTTATTATTATTTGTGAACTTTTCATCGATATGTGATTATAAATCATTACATTAACTTTGTGCTATAAAATGTGCCTGTTTCAGGAACTGTGATATTTGTGTTCGTTGTTAATGATATTTCTGATAAAACTGTTGTTGAATTGGAGGAGAAAATAAAATTACACAAAAACTATAACATGAAGTTTGTTTTGTATTATTCACATCCATCATCAAAATTGTAAATAAAATCAACGAGGAAACGCATATTAAACACCAGATGAAAGTAAAACGTCTTTATTCAAACATAAACATTGTTTTTTTTAAATAAATACCAAGCATCACACATTCCAATCATATTCTAATCATATGATTTATGTACACTTGCATACATATGACTGACTTTTATCGATACATACATCACAGTAAAACAAAGCCCAAAAACCCCAAGAGCGACAATCGAGAAATATAGAAACAAAATAACAAAATTTGCATGTAAATTGAAAATTGTAAGATTGTCATGTATCATATAGCACAAGGACCATATATAGATGTAGCTATATTCGTGTGTCCTACTTTTGCATAATATACATGTTTGCACTAAGCAATAGTACTAGTGATTTACTAGCAACAATAATTTCGATTTGCATTGATTTGCTTTTAACAACAGTTTACTATTCAGAGCACCAAAGGAAAAAGTTTATTAGTACATAGATACAAATTGCGGAAGAAATGAAAATACACATTAGTAGCACACAAAATGAACGCAGAATAATTTGACTCCTTTGCTACAAGAGTTAGTTGGCATAATTCTCAAACGATTTCAACAGTGATAACCCATGGATAAAACTTGAATTCATATTTCAGTCCACGAACAAACAAACGTACCAATGTCATGGTTTAAAGTTATCTTTATATTATACTGCAAATAACGTCCTATTTTAAATAATTGTTATACTCATGACTAGCAGGGGGAAGTTATTGAAAAGGAAAACAGCTTAGCACTTTAAGTTAGATATTATGGTACATGCGTGTTTGGTTTGGATTATTTGGACATAACAGCAACCATTTTGCTTGTTAACTACACCGTAAAATAAATATCCTGATAACAGTCAAAACCAAGAAATACAATTATATAAATCTAGTTATCCACATCTCATAAAATAAAACACCATTATTATTATTTACCTTTTTAACATACACTAAACGCAATTATTCAGTGAATTTCATGGTAATATATTGGTCTGCTCATTATCTTGCTAGACCGCGTTCCGAGTGTAAACCTTTGTTTTGTAATTTTAATGCTTATCATTGCTTATATACTTCCTATATGAGAAATTCTTTTATCGAGTGCACTATTTTTTATCCTTGTTTGACTTGCGGATCATGTTTTCCATCATATCCCATTGCTGCTTCTCTATTTCGCGAAGTTGGTTGAACTCTCCGGCCATCGAATTGTACTCACCACCGTCGAACTGGATCACCTGAGTGAGTAATATGGTAAAAACATAAAATACTGCTCATCAAAATATATACTTCAAAATATCGAAAGTCCTAATTTCCAACAATGAAGAATTTCAGATCTTAGCTCCAGGGAGTTCAAATTAATGTGAAACCTAACCATAATAAAGACGAACATTTGACACTCAAATATAGAAAACTCAAATAAAGATTACTAAAATATCGTACAGAAATATATGCCTACTATCGAACCAAACGGCTCAAATATAAACAGCCGAAACCACACAAGATTTGCTTGCTTAACGCTTACCGATCCAGTGACCCATGTGGAGTAATCACTGACGAGATAGCAGGCGAGGTTGGCGATTTCTGGAATTTCTCCCAGTCGGCCGACGGGGGTGCGGTCAATTGCCATTTGCTTAAAGGCGCCCGTTGGGTCCAGACGACTGAAGGCGCCCTGTAGTTGGGAGGGCAGAAGGCAAGGGTTTTATAATAATTAAATGCACAAATAACAAATATTGATTGAAAGGCTTATCTCAAGCAAAATTTTTTTTTTTGCATTTTAGAGTACTCATTGGTATTTTATTTACGAATATTTGTATTGCAAGTCTATCTAAAATCATTATCTTTATCATTGACAAATCAAAATTGTCTTCCTGTTTGAGAAGCATTACTATTTAGAGTAAGGAAATATCGTATCACTACATGTTGAACAAAAATTTTAAAAAATGTTTTTTTTTTTCATTGAAGATTGAAGCAGCTTGTCAAGCAAGGTCCAGCATTAATGATTCCCATTCAAACTTGGAAATATGTAAGGTATGATAGAAATAATAGACTTTCCTTTTAATTTGTAGATGAATATAATATCACCCCTTTACCTTGGTTTCAATTGGTCCCGGTTGAATCACGTTGAATCGCATACCGTATCGCCCCCACTCTGATGCAAGAGATCTGAAATGAACAATAGGATTTACGAGTCAATAGATACATACACAATGTCATGTATATCATATGGTTAAAGTTTCTGGAGTCCCAATTTGTAACTGTAAGCTCTTACTTTTGATTATTCGTCACTGCAATATAAAAGCTGAATCATCCGTGATAACCATAAATTTCACTGTTTAATAAAAGAAAAGTAATGTCGCAAGTGTACTCTTTGCACTCACTTGCACATGGTCTCCACGCCAGCCTTTGCACATGAGCTGGGCACGACGAATCCAGATCCACTGTTGGTGTACGTCGTCGAAATTGCAAGGAAGGCGGCGCCTGCAGGAGTGAATTGTTATTTTGATAAACGTTTTACAGCAGTATTTGATTGAAATACAGTTATTCATTCATTCTTTAATATTGAATTGATAACTTGTTTGTGGCCATGGATTGACACGAATCTTGCTTTGAAATGGGGAATTTAATCAATATCATAAGCAATCCATTAAAATATGTACAGTAGGCATACGCCGTACGTGAGTTAGATTTTTAGAGCACCTTTCTACCAAAGAGGTGTGCTTAAAGCAGTCGTAACTACTTTTAATTTCCAAAGAAATATCTGTCCAAACAATTATCGTCCAATAATAACATGATATTCTTACATAAAAGTATCTTTCAACTTCGCCCCATCCCACGTGCATACCTTGATGCGCGTTAATGAGCCTCTTTCCGATCTCCAGTGTCACATTGGCAGTTCCCATGAGTACAATATCATTAATGGTCTTCCACGCGTTATTCGACAGGCGCTCAGTGGGTGAAATGAAGTTGCCGGCTGCGTTGTTGATGACGATGTGAGGAAGACACCACTTGTTGACGCAATCCGACACGGCGTTGGAGACGCTGTGGGGGTCGCGCACGTCGCAAGCTAGGGGGAGCACCTATGTGGGCATAAGGTGGTTATGTGTTGAAATTGAAGTTTGATAATATAATTAAACAAGATTTATAGCTTTCAATGTAAAACTGAATCGATGTATCACATTTTCTGAAAAAAAAATTGTTACAATTAATGAGCAAAGAGCGTTTGCTTTCATGTACATGTATCATATTTTAAAGTAACGTTTAACAAAAAAATATCTTGGCAAAAAAAAGTCATCCGTCCAACAAGACGAATTAACCAAGTGGTATAGTGTTTATGTGATTCTGTCATATATCCTTTATCATAAAATAGTTAACAATGAATAACAATTTTTTTTGCAATATAGGTACATACATAACGATTTATAGTTGTTGGGACAATAATAGTAGGATTTTCACCTCGTTTCCAGTTTTCGAAGCAATTTCGTCCGCTGCACTTGATAGCACCTCTAATTTTCTACAAAAACACAAGTCGCCAACATAATCTCATAACGTAAAACAACTCATATAGCTTTCATTACTTAGAATTTCACAAAAATCTTAATATATAATATGCAAAACAATAATGTAAACCTGTCACGGCCAACACGACAACATAAATGCGAGAATACCTGCTGGTGATAACACATCTTGCTCCAAGTGACGACAGCATTTCAGTCATCCCTCGACCGAGACCGGTGCCACCCCCTGTGATAAACGCCACTTTGCCACGGAATGTGTCTTTGGGCAACATTGGAGTAGTCACTGAAGCAGAACAATATACCTTATCAAAATATGGGTATTTTGAATTAGATGAAAACCATAGTTCAGGCATAAAAGAACGGTAAATGTTCTACGTTTTTATTAGCACGAAATGTGCATGTAACTTTGCACAATAACCAGTTTACATCAATATGAACATTTAATTTTCTTTAACATTCACAGATGTCTATGATATATGAAGATATGAATAGAAAAGTGAACATTTCACAGAGACATGCAACGCTTAGACGTTGTGATAGGTTAAGCATGATTCTATAGTCTACCCTACCTGCTTTGAAGAACTTCGCTTGAGGCGGCGTATGATGTGAGCTGCATCGGGAAGTTGTGCTCAAGTGCCTGCATACCGGCAACACATTCCTGGCAACCTAGCGTTTAACATTTATATTCTATTATAAATCCGAGTGGAACATGAGCCCTTAAATCATTTGTACCAAAAATATTAATTATTGTGTGTTTTCCTTAGCCGGAACTGAACATTCTCATTCAGTGTTTTTTTTCTCGACAATCCATTTATATACTCACAGACAAAACTCAGCTATATGTATGAAAGCATATGATCTTAATTTACTGTTCGGTACAGTAAG
>LQRL01128565.1:21155-34874 GCA_001703475.1 Hydroides elegans | reverse complement strand
CCCCCCCCCCCCCCCCCATCATTAATGTTGCCTCCGACTCAATACTAATTTCCAACCCCCTGATCGATCTTTGTTGTGGCTATTTTGCAGAAATCAAATGGCGTTCGGGCACCCCTCCCTTATTAATGTTGACTCCGATTCAATAATCATTCATTCCGACCCTTAATCGATTCCCTTTTTCTGTTGTGGCTATTTTGCAGAGATCAAAATGGCGTCCCGGCACCCCTCCCTCGTCTCCCGCTTCATGTTACACTGCGTTCAAATCGCGCCTCAGACCTCCTTTAAAGACCTGCAGTTCGAACGTTTTGTGTCGCTTACCAATAATGGATCCATTAGTCACGTTCTTCCCGTTATTGTAAGTAACTTTTTGTTTTTCCTTTTTTCCGCTCTTTATCTACTTTATTTACTTTACTTAAAGCCATAAGTCTTTATCCTAAAACCGATTTGTATAATCTTAAGTATTACCTTTATGGTTGTGGTCATATCTTAATATCGGACAATATAACAAACATAATACATATTTTAGTTTTTAAAGAAAAATATTCTGATGGTTGTTTTTTTTTTTATACTTAAACTTATTACATCATCGTAATTTTACTATTTGTTAATTTATTTACTTATATACTTTGCACAATGCTTCTTTTTAGTTGTCTAACCCTAGAATCACATTTTGATATTTAATATTCATACCAGGCTATTATAACGGAGTATTTGAACACATAAATAAATCACACCGGTCTAGGAATAACACTTTATTACACTTCTCTAAAACAAATACTCTAAGAATATTTTATGAACCAAACAGCTTCTTCCCCTTGTACTCTGCTGACTTACGGTCAGTTAACTGAAATACCGATGCCCTACAATTTAACACAAATACATGTTTCTATAGAATTCTATAGGATCTAAAGTTCAAGTTGTGTTGAAAATGAAATTTTCGGAATCATTGCACTCTTTCTGTACTTTATTGATAGAATAAGCAAAAAATGTAAATAGAATAAACAAAAAATGTGAATGCGCTCATTTTCCGATAAGAAAGGCAACTTCGAAAAATTCATTTAGAATATATAAATAAGTGTACAAAATTCTATTTAAAATCACTACAGATAAACAATAAACATACGTTGTGTTACGTAGAAACAAGAAGACGTGCTTCTAATAAAAAGCCATGAAAACAATAAAATAATACAAAAGTTAAAGCCAATGTAGTAAAAGGGAAAATACATGTTTACATCAAATAGAGAAGTCTGTATTTGTAAATTATAATTTGTTATTATTTGGAAAATAATGTTTTCCGTTTGAAGTGGTTAATTGGTTTGTAAAATTTTATCTAACTTTATCATAATCTTTATAATACGCATTGTATGTCATCGGTTAAAATGTGCATTTTCATATATTTTACAACCTATTAATTCAGGGCGGTGTGACTCTCGAGTTTACCATCGCCAAATGGTGGGCGAATATCGGCGAAGTGACGTTGGATTATGAAATCAACTTCCACGGTCTATTGCCGGATCATCGCACTCTCAATATGGTAAGACATGGAACATCTTTATAAAAGTTAGTTTGCTTGAAATATTAGAGTGAAAAAATGTTAAAGTGATAAGAAGGATTTTTTTAAAGACATATAGACGTGCTCCTTAGATTATTAATCACTAAAACCCTCTTTTTGGGGTTTCGTCTAGAAATTAATATTGATACAATAATATTAGAAATTTGAAAGTTAGTAAATTTATAGGTACATTATCTAGCATTCTAACCATATCCATAACTTTTAAAATTGACAAGGGATTGTATAGAAATGCCCACTTTGAAATACACAATATGCCTTATATCGCTACCTTGGTTTATTAATCATTTTTGTTTTAACGTTAAATTATACGATGTGAATTATATTTCATCAATAACATGCAAAGTATATTAAGATAATCACGCGGCATAACTTATATATGATTAATATGTCAGCGGAATTATATTCGTGTTACTTTGTGCATCGTTTATTTGAATTTTCAAATTAACAAAATAATAATTTAATAACAATATTAAGCAATATAAAAAGTGTAATAAATAATTCATACATTTGCATATAATTCGATAACAGTTGACTCCCCAGCAATTTAAGTGATTTCAATCATTGTTGTGTACTGCATTTAACTTTAAAGCCCTAAGTGACACACGTCAATCACAGCGCGTTGCTAAGTAACCAGCTATAGGGCCAATTGCGTCTTTGATTGCCAATTTAAGTACTCAGTGCGATAGAATGAATCGCAACAATCACTGGCGCATTGATATGAAGCTATAGGACTGATCAAACTCCATTGAATATTAAACTTTAAATTTATCTATAGGGCTTGTTGTTAGTAATTTATACCCTATAGTTTCAAACACAAAAACATACATGCAGCTGATCAACTGTTGTTAATAATCATTTATATGGCTATGTCCACTCGGTAACATAGTAAAAACTATTTAAAAACGATATTTCGTTATTGAATATGGTATAAATTAATAAATATATCCTATTTTGAAAATGATTAATAAACCGAGGTAGCGAGCATAAGCACCCAATTAGTAAAAGACTCGCTGGAAATAAAATATGCTTCAAGATATTTTATATTTACATTTATGTATAAAGAGAGAAATGGTGTACCTATAATTGGAAGAAATATCGAAATGATACTTGGCCTTATCACATAAATATTTGATAATATGTCGACAAAAGTACGATTTTGTGATTAATAATCTAGATTTCCCTTCTATGCTTATTATGAACAAGTAAAGAATTGATAAAAAAGTCAAATGTATAAATTTGTTCGAAGACATTAGTTTTGCTACAAACATAACAATACTAATATTATCGAATGATGTAAATAAGATAACGTGATGTTTGTTCAAAGCACGCTGGCGAAGGCATCAAGAAAATCAACGTGTTGTCCATGTTGAAATACGAAGAAATGAGTCCTGCAGTCACTCTCAAGCACCTCGTGCAACCGCTAAGGTATGTCGATTTTATAGAATTATATTCGCTCATTTCGAGTAAAATGTAGATAATTCTTCTGATCAATGTCATGATGAAAAAATATATGCTAGTATATAAGTATATATCGTGAAAGGATGTTTTAAAAAAATCAACTTGATTGCTCAAAATCCCAAGCATAAAGTCGAATTTTAAAGGCAACATATACAAATCATTAGTCAAAAATATGTAGCCTAGATGAACAATTTTAGAGAAGGCCTGCAGGACCAGGTCCTTGATGTTTTCGTCAATGTGGCTTGATGGCTACATTTTCCTATAATATCATGATAACTTATCATGTAGCTAAATTTGAATATGCGATTTGTTTTCTAGACCGACGGAGAGTAAAGTGCGTTGCTTGACCGCCTCGCGAGACTGCTTGCCCGACAATCGCCAAATCTACGCACTCGAACTCACCTACACCTTTCACCTCAACAAGGGAACCGAAGTAAGACTATTTTGTCGTCTCATATTTGTTTGAAAGGCTTCCTTGTGTGTGCGAGAACACGAATCATGGGATTTAATGGATTTCGGGGACATTTTATGGGTCTAAATTCATAATTGTCAAATGTCAGAAGGTCTTAAAATGCCATTCCCTTTTAATCCACACCTTTCACCTCAACAAGGAAACCGAAGTAAGACTATTTTCATTTTCGTCATCTCCTAAATGTTTAAAAATCTTTAAATATTTTAAAGTTCCTTGTTAGTGTGTGAGGACTCATAATCTCGGGATTAAGTGGACTATGCAAACAATATTTAGTTCAACCCCCTAATTTAATCATCTAAGTAAAAAAAGCCTAAAGATACAACCCTTAACGTCAAAAAGCCTGAAATAACCTTTTGATCGCCAAGAATAAAAAAAAGATTATTTAAGAGAGTCCGTCCATTCTATAAAGAAAGAAGTGTTGCACTTCAAGTCATATGACTATTTTAATATTTTTCACTTCTTAATTGCAGGTTGTTCCCGACTGTTCGCTGCTTAGTGACGTGTTGTATGAATCGGAATACGAGTCTCAGCTGTGGATGTTGTTTGACAGCAACAAACAACTGCTCTGCACCGGCGATGCCTTCCCTAATCAGGTATAGGACTTTGCTCATGAATGGTTATATCATGCCAAATTGCCAAAAAAAAAAAAAAATCTTAAAAAATCGAGCTTCAAGTAAAGCATTAAAACAACTAAAAAAGTTGTTCCTTAAGATACTTTTTTTCTACTTGATGAAACCATGCAAAAAGACTAGTAGAATATGTTCGGTTGAGTAAGTATTTAACAAATACGGTTGTGGCTCATTTACTTCGTGTTCGCTAAATATGTTATGAAAATAAGCAAGATAACTAAGGCTTACATTAGATTTTGATCCCATACAGTGATTCGAGGGAACAATAAATTAAACTAAAAAGACCTCAAGTCAGCCATGGTCAATATAATACGATTGACATTTTTTTCAGTATTCAGTGAAGTTGGACAAGGGCGACTTCACCATCTTGCTCCAAGTGCGCCACGAGAAGAAGGATGCTCTTGAACGCATCAAGGACGTCGTTCTACTCGTCGGCCAGAAACTGCCTTCCAATATCACAATGGACCTCTACGCGTCGCATGCTAATGCCTTGGCGGCGGGCAGGAAGTTTAGTGCCAAGAATCTGGCGCCTAATACTGGGGCGTCGGTGTATATAACGCCGCTGGCTGATGATAAGTGAGTATCTGAAAGGGGAATTAGAGGGGGATTGGAGAAAAAGAAAGTGATTGAATGGGTGAATGAGCGAATATTAATAGGAATCTGGCGCCTAATACTGGAGCGTCGGTGTATATAACGCCACTGGCCGATGATAAGTAAGTGTCTGAAAAGGGGATGATGTGTAAGAGAAAAATAAAGCGATTGAATGAGTGAGATGTAAATAGAATGGGCAAATAAGAATCTTGCGCCCCATAATTGCGCGGCCGTGTATTAAGCACCACTAGCTGATGATAAGTGGATGGTCTAGAAGATACGTATTGTGCAAAAAAAGTCAAGCTCCCAATCATTACTACCAACCAATGCAGTAAAACACACTTTTAAAGGTGCCATCCGTATCTGCAAAACAAATTTAAATTCGGGTATATTCGCAAATGTTTGTTTTCATATTTAATTTCTTGATTTGCTTTTCAGGGTACCCAAAGGAGCTTCAACGGGTCATTTTCTCTCAGGGAACATCACATACGCCAAAGACGAGCAGGGTAAAAAGGCGGTAAGTATTCATGGCTTTCACGTGGTGCCATTCATAGCCGTTTTTCCGAATAAGCAAGATGCACCGGATTCAATGAAAGAATTGTACATTAATGAAATTTGAAGAAAGGAAAAAAACAACAGATAGGTTCTGTCGTACAGAATAAAGAGGTCAATTAATCTCCAGATTTATAGAGAAGATTAACTATACTCCATACACATTTCACTATAATCTTAAGAGTTAGACTAGTACAAACATAGATCATTAGGATCTTAATCTATTATAATTTGTGACATTATAAGTATTTTTCCGATGCTTATATTTCTTAGCTGTGTGACGTATTTCGTTACATTGTTGGGTCAAAAGCAGATAAGAAAAGAAAGGTATAAAAACATTTATACCCCTTTAGATTTTGCTTCCGATTAGATTCCGATGAAATAACTGATCACTTCAGTACACCCCTTCCCGTCCTGAACTGCTTCTCCCTTTTCGTGCCGATTATGTGTCCATTTTTAGTTTTGATATACCACGTTCAACCTTAATGTGTCAACAAGTCAACACAACACAATTTAATGACAACATTTTCATTTATATACCGTTTAAAGCGGTTCTGCATCAACCATTTTTCGATTTAAATTATATGCTTCTCTTTTGCTTAAATAAACCCAGTTTTGAATTTAAGGTGTAAATCCATAAACGATTACCAGTTTGTCCACACTAGAAATAAGTCTATGCCTTTGTTTAAGCATACCCAAAACATTATTCTCGAAACCTTAGGCTTATATTTCACTTCAAATCCTATTTGTTGGAGAAATATACATGCTTGCATCCAGTAATACATATTTAACACGGTAATTATACCATAATCAACTGCCTTACTTATCTTACTTGAGTATGTATTCGTGAGCAGCAGAAAAAATTCTGACAACAGTTTATTCAATATATGCAAATTTTTAATGAATCGAAATAATTCTGAATATTTCAAAATAAAGATCTGATTAATCAAAACAACTTAATAAAATGTCCATTCAATAATGATTAAATAACTACCTCTGGTTTTTGTCGAGGAATCCAACAACTACGAGTACAAATTTATTATTTATCGACTTCCGTCATGAAAATGTTAGTTTACATATACCGGGTTACGCCCAAAAGCAGCTTCAAATACACACGACCTCAATTAATGACGCTCACAATAATTTAAATATGATGCTAAAATCTCATAAAATTTAATTTACTAAGCAAAACATCATGACTGAATTTTGTGCTCTCATACACAGGAAAACTACAGTTTCAAGTACACGTTGACGGACAGCCCGAGCAAAAAGAAGAACTCGAACGGCGCCAAAAGCAAATCGAAGGACGAGAAGAAGACGAAAGAAGAGGAATTTGCAGAAGCTCTGAGGGACCTCAAGATACAGTGGATGTCCAAGTAAGTGGGATTTGATTTCTCTGATTCTCCATCGTTTTGTTCGGGCCCTATTGTTCTCTTTCTAGTTTTATCTGTACCTCCCTCTCTCCTCTCTCTATCTTTCTTTCTTTCTCTCTCTCTTTCTTTCTTTTTTCTTTACTCTCACTCTCCTTCTCTCTCTTTCAGTGGATGTCCAAGTAAGATGTCCAAGTTGAGTTGCTGAGGTTTTATTTCAGTCTTTTGTTCTGTATCTGGTATCGTTCGATGTCACCCTCTTCCCACTTACGTGCGTTGACACTATCTCCTTCTCACCTGAGCCCTCCTCCAACACTCCAACATTCTCTGGAATTCTTTAGTTTTTATCCTGTTGTTTTCTGTCAGCTGCTCTTTCTCAGTCGCTGTCCCTAAATCTATTTTTTCTTGGTTTGCCTTTCTCAGATTAGTATCTTATCGTATAATTAAGGTGCCCCATACGCTATATCGCGTATTCTTACCATTTCATGTCAACAGCCACTATATAAACATGCATATATATTTTCCTCTACACAGGTTAGAGGATGGAGCTGCGCTGTACGAGGAGCTGAAAGCCAAGAACGACGACCACCTCCCTCTGCATGTGGCCAGGCTGCACGACCTCGACACCGACAAACAGGAGGTAGGAATGTTGGCGTTACGGGTCGGGTTGACTGTAGTGTCGTTGATGGTTCCTCGCTTAGAACTTTTAAAACAGATAGCATTTTTGGCTATCCAAAATATTTTGTTATTGACAAAAATGCGTAAAAAAACAATCCATAGTCCCCGCGGACTTATGCGTGGTTTGGCACACTTATTGATTGACTAGCGTTTTCGAGTGCTTGCCAACAATTTCTTAAGTAAAAATGTCAATTTCGAAATAGAAGACTATACATACATTTATAGGATCTTGTGAATTAAATTAATTTTTAAATTAATTTAAAAAAATGAAATTGGGGTTTGGATAGATTTTATTTGCACAATGACGGTTATCAAGATTTAATTGATTGTTTGATAAATGTATAGCATTTTGCATTATGGATTATCTCTTCTTAATGTATTGACGTCAAAGAATATATGCGATTAAATTTTAGATGGAATTTAGTGTTTAAAGTTTGTACTTACTGATTTCGTAAGGTATGATCGAATAATAAATAACCTCCATGCAAATATATATATTTTTCGATTGTGAAGGAGCGTATTCCCAAATTAGCAGCAATCATCGCGGCAGCAGAGACGGTCATCGCGAAAATAGATCAGGACGCTTTATTGAAGTATTACGGCATGAAGACCGATACTCGCACAGAGGCAGCATCCACCAAAAGGTGTGTATTGTTAGATGATATTAAATCATTTATTTTCATTTAATTTTATGATAGGTTGTAGTATCAAGTGCTTCCTTCACAAAGTGTATTCTTTAAAAAAATAAACAAATACAGGTGAATTCTTAAATCGTTGAACTTCTTATTCTTAAAAATGGGGTTAGAGATAAATTTTGTCTTTGTGAAAATAAGATGCAAAAGGTAAAGAAATAACTTCTCTTTTATTGATTATCTTATTGAGAAAATCTGTTTCTTATGATGTTTTTATGTCTTTTTTTTGCAACAAAAATCTTATAAATAACAGTTTTGATTATATCTCGTATTCTTAGACATGGGATATCAAAGTAAGTTTTAAATTGAATTTAGCTAAAAGTTTGAAGAGTGTAAAATAGTATGCTTTCTCTGTGGAATGTATTAAGTGTATGCCAACAACGAATCGCTACATGCCAATTTTGCACCTCGACCAGCTTTTTCGCATGTTCTTGTAAATTCCATGGCATTGCAAAACAATATATCGTATCATATAACAGTTCTACAGCTTTTCGGTTTCTTATGAAAAGAAATGGTTGTTTTGACCTCAATATTTCTAAAGGATGTTTAAAAATTATCTTACATCACAATTTCGATTCCATAAACGTACGGTTTAAGTAGACCCTATATGTTTTCATTGTTGACATTTAAATAAGATTTTTAGATATTGGGGGAGCGAAAAGCAAAAGCGTAGTTATCTTAACAAAAAAGCTATGACATATTTTAGCACATAATATCAGCACATTAGCACATATATCTTCCCTCTAAACAGTGACATGGACAAGCAAAAGTCATCCCTCCTCGACGCCCTGGTGCGCCTTGGCGTCGCCCAATCAGATGTCGTCTTACAAAAAGAGAAAAGCGGAAGTGAGCAGAAGGCGGAGGAGAGTGCGCAAGCGCACTTGGAAGTGACGGTCAAGGACGTGGATGCCACGTGGGCCGAGATCATGAAGTGGGCCGAGATGAATGATAATAAGGTAATGTGGCATATAGGAAAAAGTGTTAAAAGTTTTAAAGAATGACTGACAAAAATGCTGATATTAGTAAAATGATAGATTTTAAATTATTTCATTTTATTACAATAGATATTCGTATAAACAGAAAAAAATCTATTTAGCCTTCCATCAATACCGTTTTAAGCGAGGGTTGAGGGATGAGGTAGGAAATGAGGGGGTTTAGGAATATGAGTATTTTCGACTGGTTAGGTTGCTGCGTTCTTAAAAGTTGAGTATAACCTGTAAACCGAAGTTTATGTATAGCCTATTTGAGTTATTTCGGACGATCTGATTCTCCTTTCCTTTGATTGCAGGTGTTGCCATTCAGTCGCAAGCACGCGGTGGTTCATAAACAGTACGCACGTTCGCTGAAATTCGTCTTGAAGCAAATGGAAGATAAGCCCAGTAAGGACTTGGATTCTAAATGCGGAGAAGTAAGTTTGTCATAGTAGCTATTTGATATTGAGTATTTGATTAAGTTTAAATTAAACATTGTCTTAAATCAATAAAATTGTTGAACAAAATAATGGATTATCGAAATGAACATAATCAAGATTAATAAAATATCTTATATATTGATCCTGAAAAAAACCAGGGAGTGATTGAAATCGCTTTCGGTCGTTTTAAGAATGCTATGCATTCATTTGCTTTTGTCATGATATATGATTAATCTCATGACGTTTAACATTCAGCATTTGTATTAAATTTATTTTGACAGCTATACTCGCTGCTTGGCTGGGAGCACTGCGTCGGTCACCATGCCGACAGCATGAAGGTCAAGTACCCCACCGGATATCGTCCTTTCTAGGCAACCGTTGCTAGGCTGGTTACTAAGGGGCATGTTTACTCCTCAAAAGCACAAGAGAATAAATAGGACATAATAAATGTATCATTTAATGACTGAGTGGTTATTATTTGAATTCTATCTTTTACAAGCATCTTAGATAGCTATCTACTGATTCTTTTGAATCTTCAGTGGTTACTTATATTCCTTTCACCACTTCAATCGTTTTCTGTTTCCTAATTGTTCTTGTCTGTCTCTAGGCAATTCATTATTATGTTGTGTTTGTATTATCTAGAAAGTGTGTATAACCAATTGTATAACCAGTTCAAAGTTTAATGAAAAGTAAATAAGGAGAGGACAAACGTGTTTACTTATCATATGATACCTCAATAAAAGATTCGAAAAGGGCTACAATAACAAATTTATAACATAATATTACTGCGGCTACTAAGAGGCATAATTTGAAACGCTTGAGTGCCATATGCGATGTTTAGTCTACGGGTTCAAATTTTATCTAGTGTGAATCCATCCAGTATGTGCTTATATGAACTCTGTGAAATCAATAGATTATGTTTAGATTTTTTTCTTTTTATAGTTGGAGCATTTACTCGTATTAAAGATATTTACTTTATCTCATTGCAGTTCTAAGTTTTGTCATTATCATATCAGACAGGGTGACATTCACTGTTGCAGGAATATTTGTGGGTTTCGAATGCTTATCCAAGTACTTTAAGTGACTATGCAATTTTACAACACAATTGTAACACGTTCTAGTGTGATAAATTTATTTTGCTAAATATAGTTTAGAAAAAAAAGTTTGAAAGCAAGGAAAACTGATTTTTTCAACCGATCAGCAATATTTAACGAAAAATCAAGAAGAGCAAATCATCAAAGTGTGTATGTCTTTTTAGATTTTCACGGTTTCTTGTTTCCTTTATTTTTGCGTATCGGTTTAGTTTAAATTTGATTAACTCAGTGCAATATCGTATCCGTTGTCGAATGAATACTCGGTGTTGTAAAAGAAAACTATAGCCTACATAAAACTACAATAAATATAGGACTGTACCGTGGATTGATAACATTTCGAATTGTTTGATGTTCGGTGAAATATTGTTTAAATATTTTTGAAAGTGAAGATTTTTCTGTTATTGTATGAGCCTACATTTAAGCCGATATTCCCTAAATGAGCGTGAATTCAAATTCTCGAAGAATATTCATTGAATACTGGCATGAGAATCAAACAATAATCAGATTTTTGGTTGCGTCATTATTACATCTTTAGGAAATAAAAAGTAGTCTTCATCTATATGTGTAATTAAATGTATTTGTTATACACTGTATACTCCTTTTCGTATAAAGTGTTGCAGATTTGAAATAATATCCTTTATTCCAGCGTTCATCTGAGGTACAAGCTATTCAATGTCCTTAGTTTTAGAGCCTACCCTTGAAATTTTGCCTGAAGAATTATTTAGGCAGAGAGTAATTAAAGTAAATTGTTTTACCGATAACAATATTAAACAAAATCAGCTAAACATATATTTGAGAAGCCTCTATATCAGAATGCCAATTTTTTGTCAATTCAATATTTTCCAACTACATGTATTATTATCTTGGTTATGGAGTGATGAGAAAACAATGCGACAAAATTGTTGTTATTCAAGTACACAAAAAATTAAAAAACGCCAAAATATGTATAGTTTTATTTCATGCACATAATGAATGTATAATTCGGATATATTAAACTCCATGATGCAAATTTAAACAAATATATATAGTACATACCCGGTATATATATTTTGTGGACCCTCTTTTAATCGAACACCTTAGTACCACTTAAATTATATTTTGTTTTATCCAATGAGATTCATAAAACGCAATAATTCTATTTATCCCATTTCAGTTCAACGTTGTTCTCCTGTTAAAGTCTCATACAGCCTTTGCAAACCTATATGTATATACATGTACATTTAAATGTAAATATCGCATCTTTAATGTAAATATAAAATATAGAAAATTGTGTCGAGTTAAATTGACGATTACGATAACCCCGTAAACTAAAATGCAATAATGAGGATTTTGAAACCTTGATATTTCCAACACAAACATGTTATTCCATCAATAAGCGTTATACATAAATATTTATAAACTTAAGTCTGTAACCTTCGATCTTATGCACTATTTTCAACGTTCTTTTATCATCAACATCTTAAAATTTTCGTCAATAATATGAAAACTTTTGTAAAAAAAAGACTGAAAGTGCTGACTAGACCTTCACATGCATAACTGTTTCAACAACCATAACATACTATTCTATCATTATAGCTCAACTCAATATGATCAAAATACATTTATTAAAATATTTAATAGCACCAAAGTCTAATGGGTTTAATTAACATATATATACCCGTAAGAATGTAAATAACACATATTTCTATAAATATAGCAAACATGATTTTGTATTGACATCGCTCCCTTTTCAAAATGTCAACCTTATATTGGCACACTTGAGAGAAACAAAACTTTAAATCTTACTGAAAACTAAGTTTAAAGGCTTTAGATGCAGAAACATTTCAACCTGCTCTTTGAACAATAATTTGATGAGACAAATCATCTTTAAAATTATTCCATTAGAAGACTTAATCGGATTTTCGGACAAAATCAGCACTTTTTTAGTTTGATTGTTTTTGTACGTTTTATTATTAGATTTGTTCAGCTGACATATTTACATATTGGTACATTAGCCATTTAACTATTTGATTTAGTAATATCAGTAAAAAATATAGAATAGTTATTGAGCAATTCGTCGCCAAAAAATGTAGGTAGCGAAATCGGGCTCATCGGAATTTCGGAGAGAATTTCGAAAATACTCTTATATGCTTACAAATGCAGACTAAGTCCTTTAATTAAAACTTCTAAATTTGAAAAGTGATTCAAACTGAATATTTAGCCTTTTATATACATTAGATTAATATGTTATCTTACTAAAAATGGCATATTTCGATTGGAAATGTCAGTTTTATCACATATTGAAACTTTGTATAGAAAGTCCTAATTTTTAATTAATACGACAATGTTACTTGAAAATGATTATTATGCACATGCATATAAACGCATATAAACGCGTTATCAACACATTTAAGTAATGTGTTGATAATGCATCAACTTAAAGTTTTACATCTGACACCGGTATATGATTGAATTGCCAATTCAAATTTTCTGAATTAAGAAAACAATGAAAAAAAAATCAAAGAGATATATAAGTATCTTCTGAAAAAAATACAAAAATGATATATTCAAAATAAGGAAATATCTTCATGTATAGAAATAGCCCGGTATTAATGAAAAAGATAGGGGATGGGGATTCAGTTTATTCCAAGTAAAATAACATTTCAAATGGATTTTCATCTTGTTGAAAATATTAAACGGGGTGAATGGAGTGATGTAACATTTTCACTTTGGTGTTAATGTGTTTTTGTTATCCAAATTTAAATAGAATATAGCCAATTTAATATAGTTTTCCAAGTTTTCTCTGAATTTCGCAATTATCCATAAGTGCTTACCTTCACCAGGAGTGGCGTATTATACTTAAAATTATTTACGTTTATAGAATAGTATGTAATAACCTAAAAGCAAGTCACTCAAAGGATACAAGACACCTCAAATGTCGTATTATTAAATCCACATTAAATTACAGGGGGTTGGACAGGCGCTGTGCAGTGATTTCAAATATGACCGATCTTAGCCTATTGATACAAGGTCCTATATGGGCTGAATATCTAGTGTTGACCCCTTTTGAAATTAAGAATTCACAATAATGGGTTAAATCTTGGTTCTGTTAGGAGAAAAAAATATTATATAATTCTGTCCGAATATCTGATACACGCTGTCCGAATATCTGATGAGGCCGATTTCGATAGTAATGATTTTTGGCGGTCAATTACTCAAC
>LQRL01128561.1:0-16921 GCA_001703475.1 Hydroides elegans | reverse complement strand
CCCCCCCCCCCCCCCCCATATTGAATGAGTAGAAATCGTTAAGCACGAAGGAAATTTTAATCTTCTTGGTTTTCCACATTCGTATATTTCATACTATTGTTATTAATTTGCAATGTACATTAATGTCTGCAAACACTGAGCTTTAGTAAAATTATGCCTGGTTTTCACTCAATGTCTCTGGTATCGTTGATTTAACCTTAAAAATACATAATTAAGTTACATTTAGTTGATGTATTTCAGGTCCTAGACGCCAGCCACGAATTGCCACGCATGAAACAAGTTTACGAGGAAAATCGGTCGAAAATCCTCTGTGGTTGTGAATAGCATTTGGTTCCCAATCCTGCCACATGTTTTTACCACGATTGCATTGCTACTTGGATCTTCCGGTTAACCATATGCTCAGGGGTTCCGCAACTGGTGTCTATTTTTATGGATATGCTGCATATAAACTGAGAAAGATAGAGCCATGTGGAACCGTGTATATTACGCAAACAAATCGCTTATTTAAAGCTTTTGTCATATGTGTGAGATATTATATATAAATTGAGCAGGGAGGCATTGTTTTAATTTATTTGTACTGCTTAGTTAAGTTCTATGATGTGTAACCAGGGTTTGTATAAGTAACTGTTCAGATTTAGATTTTAAATCCTAGCATTTGTATTTGAAATAATTCTAAGTAGTTTGATTGTAGAGTTTTCAATTGAAATGCTATGTTCACTTTGTACCAGAGAATGTGAAAACCATCAAATCTTTGTCGGTCCGGCGGTCCGACAAGTCGTAATATTTTGTCGGTCCGGCCGAATTTTTATCGGTCCGGCATAAAATCATTTTAAAATAATGGGCTAATTTTTGTCAGGCAGCCGGACCGACAAGTTAAAAATTTGTCGGTCCGGCCGAATATTTGTCGGTCCCGTACCGACGGTTTTCACATTCTCTGTTTTGTACTATGGTATCTTATAAAAGGTTAACGGCTGCTTGATTTTAACTTGGAAGATTTCTCGATATTTTAAAAGTGTGTGAAGGAAAAAGTTTTACTTGCCCTTATAGGTGAAATCCCTGAGCTTTACAAAAAAAAACAGGTTTTTAAGTTAAGTATATTCAAAGCTGCGAAATAACATAACAATATTTCGTTTGTTAGTGAGATCGTTAAGTTTTGTAACTTCTTATCTAGTCACCTATTTTAATATAATGTTTTGATTATATGTATAACGTAAATTTGTTAATTGGTTACAGCCGATATACGTTTGATGTGTTCATGTAGGATTCGTTTCTAAAAAGATTGTATTTGCTAAATAATAGCATAAACACTTCCAGTTATGTGTATGAGTGAATGTTTTTCAATTGACGATTTGACAAAAACATCCTTTCCCATAAAAAAGTCTATTGTAGTAATATAATATTAACATTTAACTAATGGTATGAGTTAGTATTTATGCATTTAATAAATGAATACATTTTTTGTATGAAAAAATATAAAACTCAATTAAAAATCCTATGCAATGAAATGTGTTCATTAAATCGAAGCCCAATACTTCGCACGATTGTTTCTATGATTGAATCACAATTTTATTTCTTAAGTTGTAGCAGAAAACTTTATATTGTAGCCTACTGATGTATGTATGTTTTTCCAAATAAATAAAAAAATATATAAAAAGTCATTTTATGTTTCATTTTATTGGATACTATTCTACAAAAATATTTTTAAATCACAGTTTATTGCATTTGGCACAGAAATAAGTAAATTCAACAAACAGCAAAAGTTCATGAAAAACAGATGTAAATATATTATATTAGTAGGTATAACTGATAACTCTTTTGTCCTAAAAGTTATTTTTCTCAACTGAGTACTATTTTCTTGTTTTATGCAGCATTATTTTCATTCTAAAATATCAATGTTTACATCTTGACAAATATATGAAGGATGAACGCTAGAATGAAAATTTAATATCAATCAATATCAAAAGGTATTCGAGAAAATAATATTAACTTCAATAACATGAAATGCAAACATGTGCTAATGGTTATACAAATTTGGTTTTGTATGTTCCAATTCAAAACATTCAATTCATCAAGTCTTCACCATAAAAGACAACTACTTTGACCACAACCTTAGAAGTCTTTACAATATACACATGTATTGAAAAATGCAAACGTAAAATATTCTCACAAAAGTGCAATTCGTGCAGATATGTCAATATATGCTGGCAATATAATTGTTGTCAAAGAAATATCACATATATTTGGTTCGTAATAGCCTTCAGATGATTTGTGACGAATTCAACTTTAATGTTATATTCAAAAGAGAATGACAACTATGTTTCATCACTCCCCACGCGGGTCCCAGATTTTAAACGCGTGTTGGTTTATTTAGACTTCTTGAGCTAGCAGAGCCTGCTCTAACTGCTGCATGGCATTCGCAGATATTGAATCGGGATCTTTCTGCAAAGACAAAATAAACAGAAAATGGTTGAAATTTCAAACTCATAATATGTGACCGTTAATGCCATAAAATACTTCATATGTTAAGGTTTATATCCAATATTATTACTTTAAACTAGTTTTCAAATGAAATGTTGCTATGAAATTCTCAAAAAAAAAATCAACATGCACACACTATCTTACGTTTAATATGTGTATTTCTATCAGACATCCCTTTAATAACGTGGTTATAACATTTTTCTCTAGTAGAACTTTTAAATAAGCTCATTTGTATGTATTTAAGGAAAATACATGTTGAAAATTATTATTTTTGTTTTACTTTTTGCAACTTGAACTATTTATCAACGCACCTTGAGCTCGAGCATGATGCGATCACTGAGTCGTTTGACCTCAATGTCTTTCAGTTTTTTATATCCTTTTATAATATTTTTTTTTGCTGAAACGTCAATACCTCATTGAAAGTCTTATACACGTACCTTGAGCTCGAGCATAATGAGATCACTAAGTCGCTTGACTTCGCGTTTCTGTGCGAGCAGTGCGCCCTCTTTGCGCATGTATTCACGCAGCACGGCCTTCTGGTTCAAAATGAACTCTTTGCGCTCCTGCTGCTCTCGTTCGCAGCGCCTGAGGTATACAAAGGGTTAACATATGAAGTGCTAGATTTTAAAACTGCTAGGGTCCACAAATCAATAGGGTTACAAAATTAATGGTCAACAGAAAACTGAACGAACAAATTAAGAAAAAAAAAACATAGTGTAAACAATTATGGTGAAAGTGCACCTCGTCGCGCCATCAGACTACAAACCCCGCGACTCGTATTTCGGATAGTGAAATCAACATTTAAGCTTGAATCAAATGTCTTATTGACTATCTATGCTAGAAACCAGAAATGAAAGATCTGGTTATTTAAACTCACTTTTGATACTCCTTCTCAACTACCTTTACTCGCTTGTACGATTCCTGAATCAGATCAGCGTATGTCTTTCCATTAACAGTACTAAACGTTAAGGGAAATCTTATTGCACATTCAAATATGTGTATGTAGCTTCATATAATAGTTAAATACTGATTATTTGGTTTTATAAAAGTTGCGCAATCTGCGTTGGATTCAATATTGTTATTATGAATAAAAAATATTCATATAATAAACTATCCCTATAAGGATATTCACTTCGAAATCATAATTTAAGCTGCACAATAAAATGCTTCTAGCATAATTTGATACGTTACAATGGTATGCCTTTAGAATACTTAAATTTGCAATAAATTAATTTTCTCATTTTCTTTATTCTAAAAAGGATATGGTGGCAATCGGTTGATTTCCGTGCGCTGCACTCGCACAGTGACCCCAGCTTCCGGTTGCAGGTTCTGCATGCGCATGTACTGGGCCACCAGGGGGCTCTTGCCGTACGTGTTAAATGCCCCGCGGGAGAAGTCGGCACCACGTCCGATGGTATGCGACTGAGAAAGAGTAGAAAGAGTTGTGTTATATTATGTATTCATGTATGTGTATTTAATAGTACATACAGGGTGAAGGATAAGGGCTGATACCCTTGGTAACTTCGAGGGTAAATCAAGATTACCGAGGTAGAGTTGAGGTACCCTCGAATAATTACCGAGGTAGAAATCGATTTTATCGAGGCAGAATTTAGGTACCCTCGAAAAATTTCCGGGGGAGATTTCTGGCTTATGTAAAACCCTGTACATAAGTTATATAACTACCATGTCAATGTGTTGAACTCTGTTGTACAGCTCATTGAAATCTGTTTGACTAAAAAGTTGTATATTAATGAATGTACATGTACAAGGGATATTCCGTTTGACATCAAACAGATGTGCTTCTAAAAGTCATATACATTTATGAACTCATTTCTTTCTAGTTCTAAGGGAATAGTAAAGAGCGTGATGAAACATACCTCTTTTGGTTCCTGTTTATTCCTGGCTATGAAGCTTGCATACGACTTTGCTACTCCGACAGATCTATGGCCTGAAAAATAATTTATATTTTTCAAATATTATTGATAAAAGCATGAGTCATGGGTCATGCAACAAGTATTGGCTAGTCCCTACGTACAACAGAAGAAGAGTTGATTATTTGAAGTGAATAAGCCATCAACACATGCAATATGTTTTTTGCTCATTCGTTTGGATTTATTAAGAAAACGAAGAGGACGGTTTCTAATAGAATACACACTTTTCACATACAGTTGTATTCCTTCAGATGTTTATGGCTATATATTACCGTTTTTGTGCTAGGGCTTGACGAAAGAAAATTTCGTCAATTTTACGGGTCTAAAAATCAACCCCTTTTAATAGCCCTCTGCGGGTCCCTAGGCCGCAGTTGGGGGCTAATAAACACCTGTAGATTAAAGTAAATATTTCGCTTTTTTATGTACGCGTTTTGAAATATCCTCTGTATCATACCATCTTCATCGAATTCCCTGATCGGAGTGAGTGGATCTTTCCTTTCCTCGTCTTCCTTTATGATATCCGCCAGTGGCGCCAGCTTGCCTCGTCGCCCCGCCGCGGGAATGGAACGGCGCGGAGACGTATCGTCTTTTTCAAAGGAGGTATCCTGATCAAAGGAAAATTGTAGAATACAGTATAACATCGTTAAACCGAACACGGATAAACCGAAAATTGCTTAAACCGAACAAAATTTGTGATCAGAGGCTCTTTATTTTCATTATAAATCTTGTCGGAGAAACCACAAATCGATTAAACCGAACGGTTTTCACCAGTACTGAGGTGTTCGGCTTAACGAGGTTCCAATTTATTTCAAAAGCGTATTCACATGATGTCAGACAAAATTGCTGAATACGAATAAGCGTGCTTATAGAAGGCCGAACGGTTGCTAAACGAATATACATGTAGATTAAAAAATATAGAACGATTTCGTATTGATTTCAGTGGCAAAGCGATTGCCATTTTTGTTACAATCCTACAAAGATCAGTCAACGTATTCAAATTAAATTTTGAATCTTAACATTATGTTCCAATTTCAATTTTGCCTGATTAAAAATAAACGTATTTGAAATCTGATGCTGATATTATTCTTGAACTCAAATCCAGGTACGACCTATTTTTCCCTATGAATATAAAGACAAAATGAATAGGTCATAAAAATAGGTAATAGCATAAGTTGGGCCCCATGAGTTATAAAATAGAATTAAATTAAGTACTTGAGCTTTTGCGACCTCGCCAATGAGAGTTTGCGTGTTGCTGGCGGTCGATTGCAGATCCGTGCTGGCTTTCTTTACCACCGATGTCCTCTTGTGACCAACTCCTAGCCAGAAAATCACATAATTGATGACATTTGGTTATATAACAATTTGTTTTCAAATAGTTTAATTCTAATATGTTGGAGTCATGAAGCTTATATATATATTTTTATTGATTTAAATTAAAACATTTTGTTATTGATTACCATATGATACAATGTTTCTTCCCATCCAGCATCCTCCTTAACCTCCATCCCGAAATTCTCATTATATCCAAATAGCCTACCTTTCATCAATTAGATCAATATACAGGCGCGGATATAAACGGTGTGTCCGCGACACCCCTGTTCGCTCTTACATGTTACCACTTAATAAATTAGCGTCCCTCCCGTTTAGTCTAATATTGTATACCACTAGTAACCATTATTCTGAAACCGCGCCTGAATATAATCGTAAAGCATGCTTTGTACCTTTCAATCGCTTGTTCTTTTTGCCGCCCAAATGCGATGAAAACGACGAAGTTGAGCCGAGTTGGTTGAGTGTTGAGAGGGACCCGGAAATGTGGCTGGGAGACTGCTCTAAGAAGCTGAAGTCGATCAAAGATGCTGCAAACAAATACATCATGAATATAGAATCTAAGACTTTCAATCGCTTGTTCGTTTTGCCGCCCTAATGGTAGACGGGTAGAAAGGTCGAGTTTGTCTAGTATATGTAAGTTATGT
The DNA here is from genome assembly GCA_001703475.1 of Hydroides elegans. Lineage (NCBI taxonomy): Eukaryota > Metazoa > Annelida > Polychaeta > Sabellida > Serpulidae > Hydroides > Hydroides elegans. The sequence continues at coordinate 10,539 of LQRL01128561.1, read as the reverse complement.
GGTTCAATTTGATTTATCACGATTTAACGCGCAAATACGTTAATCAACATTATTTAAGATTTCTAAACTGCATTTTTATTACAGGGTAACATATGCCGTATACAAAATTGCTCAAAACATGTAGACTATGTCTTAAGACTAGGTCTAAAACCCTTTATTGGCACCAAATATTCAACAATCTTTCAATTCAACTTTCAATTCTATTCTTGACAAAGCCAACCGCATATCATAAACCTACACGTTGTCGATTTCTTGTTCTTATTTTGGTTGAGCAATTCTTCTCGATTCTTGACGTTTTTCGGTTCCAACTTCTCCATGTTCCATTTGCTCCACGTGCGGGGTGCTGGTCTCAAACCTGCAAAATTCATTTCATTGCGCAATAGTTAGAACTGATACTTACACAACTTAAAGTCCAATCTTGTTCCTTATTATATAATATTATCAAATAAGGTTTAGCTTAAAACCAATGAAAATGCATTATGTTCCATATATTATTTACATATGTATGGATATTGAATACATACATGTATGTATGGATAAGTCAAGAATGAACAGCCCCTTCATAAATATCTTGGCTGGCGATCGTTATATAAATGCAATGGTCAACTGAGATTTATCAAGTTTTAAGAATATTGAATCGTGTTTAAGATAATCAAGTGCAGTACTTTATACCATAGGCATTTATTCTGCGATTTGAAGCACTATAACAGAATTATGTATCATATTCATAAGGCAACCAGTTTAAGATAGAACCAAATTAGAAAAGCCTAAATCTTTTACCTGCAACCCATTCATAAACGAGAGTGACAAGGTATTCCTTGAAATTGTCATCGAACTGCCGATAAGAGTCTGGAAATGCCTCGCAGAACGCAGCATAGGCCCCTTGGGCCAGGAAGCTGGGGTAGTCCTAAAACAGGGATCAATGAAATGATACATCAAACACCTTGTTTAACCTCCAATAAAACGTATTTTATGAATCACTTGAAAAAAGTCCATAATAAACGGAACAAAGATAGTTTTAATGCTGAAACCTTTGATATCTGGACCTTTGATCTGTTTTTCCCATTCTAACTTGAATCAGTTGTCAAGTTATACTTTTAGCCAAAATATTTTCTTTGCAAATTCTTAGCAATTAATTTGCTATTCACAATTATGGGTTCTGACCAATAATGTCAAAATCTTGGACTCCCTGGCCCCTCCTTCTCGTTATGTCCTGATTAAATTAAGACCATTTATACAAACTTATCCACAAATGTTATATGGAATTCATCGCAAAAACCATTGAAGGGACATATACCTTAAGGAATGTTTCTCTGTATTGTGGATGTTTTGCATACATCAGCAGTTTCACATAGTTGTGTGCAACGCGGTTGAACAGACCTTGCTGAGCCCTGCTATTGGGTGTCCACTTCTCCAGAAAGATGTACCAGAAAACATCCTGCAGTGGAATCACATGTAGAAATTATATGTCTTAAAGCAGTACTAAAACCGGATGTTCTATGATAACATCAAGGAAAAAATGGCCTACAGGTTTGAGAAAATGTCTTCGAAAAAAGCTCCAAAAGTCATCAAAATAAAGATATATAAATGAGTTTATATTGTTTAATTACTTGTTTTTAATGAATCATGCTTTGTTTACTTTTTAAAAGTTACATTCAGACAACTCTACCTGAAGAATAGCCTTTGACATCTCCGAGAAGAACAGCCGTTCGAATTCTGGTCTGTAGAGTGGCTGCAAAAGATGTTTTTTATACGTAATTACTATCATATTTCTGTAAAACGACAAATGCTTTGGATTATAACATTTTTTATTGACTTAATTGAATGGAACCAATCATCTGTAAAAGATCCCCCGAAATCCCGAATAAAGAATCCTAATATTTTACCGGTTTACTAATCACGCGACTTTATAATTTCGGAACTCGGTAGAATTTTCTCGGTAGCATCCACAACAACACTTAAATGGATAAGGATCATTTTGCCGAGTACATAATCTACATTCAAACGTTCTTGTGCAATATAACTCAAAGCCTCAAATCACAACACAAACTTAAAAGATTTGAACAAAATCCAAGCATATGGAATCACAGATAAAACAATTCGGTGTGATCATATTCTTCAACAACTGCCGTCTCTCCTTTCCACCGCCAAGACACCCTTACCAATTCCCCCACCCCTCCCCTAAATGAATATATCAATACATTCACATTAACAATCATGTGACAAATCACAAAATATGATAACAATCAAAAGTCTATAAAGGTTTTGCATAAGACATATATTTGTGCATTTCAATTGCTTGAAACATAAACATGCATGTATTTTTATTCAAACATATGCAAAATAGGTCGCGCTCAAAAGAAATAGTGCTTTCTTACCAGTAGGAAATCCTTGTGTGTAAAAGGTTAATAACTTATTTGATATAGTCATGTACGATGAATATGTATCAATATAAAACTTTTTTTTTTAAATAAGAAGGTCAATTTCTAAATTAGTACATAATCTAAGACGCACATCGACATTTTAACCATACATGGTCGGCATAAATAGTTGCAGGGCTCCAAACTCGATTTTTTTCGCCTCAACTCAAAAATCGGGGGACAATTTGGAAAATATGGGGGCCAATGCCCCCCGTGAATTACGAGCCCTGCAGTTGCATATATTGCAAAAATGTATTCTTCGTTTCGCTATCGATCATTTCCACTCATATTTTTACCAATTATAGTTTCTAGATCGACCATACTAAATAAATATTATCCAACGTACCTAATACTCTAATGAGAATTTAATTATAAGTCAAATATACGGATGACATTATTAATATTACTAATTTAAGTAGACGGTTGCTTACATATTTTCAAAATACCAAGGTCATACTTACGGTTTTAAGCAGTTTAGGCTGCGCATCAGCTACTTTCTGAAGCACAGCCTTAGGCACAACACCGTGAGGCAAATCCGTTAACTCATCTTTGTCGTATCCAGGAAATTGATGTAGCTGAAATATGGAAACAAAAATCATCGATTAGTAACTACGACTCAACATCTTTAGAGCTTTAATGGAAATCGGGAGTGATTTGGCTTGAATCAAGCATATTGGGAATTAATGTGGGATGTTTTTAAAGTGTTTACTATAAGCTAAGGTTAAACAAATGGTCATTTTAAACCATTCATTATAAATTCTATTACATGTTTTCGTACTCAAATTTTACTTTTGAGTAAACATAGTTTTACAGAATACATATTTTCGCACACGATGAATTTCTATATAACACACAATGTTTGAGAAATCCTTGCACGAAACCTACCTCTACGAATTTCGGTTTTGTTGTGTCTACTTTTTTCACCTGTAAAAATATTCAAGCGTTACTTAATCTAGCTAAGGTGTTTAAAAAAAGTTGATGTCTTATTATGTACATCTGTACAATTTAACTTAGTATCGGTACTTAATATCTGTATTATTATTATCATTATTATTCAACAGTGTATTGTCGAACATGAATCACTCTTAGTTTCCATAAAACTAACCATGATTAATCTACACAAAATATCATTTATTATTATATTAAGAAAATATTATTTAATCACCTGCGTCTTCGTTGGAGACATACTGATCTGTGAGATATGTTTCGCCCGTTCACTTGGTTTCGTCAAAAATGCTAATAAAAGAATAAGCAAATATCAATTATATTTGATTCATATGGCATCTTATCTTGATTTCGATTACTTAAATTTATGTGCATATGAATGATATATGCATAGCAAAATACAATGTATATAGGCTTATGAATGTATGTTAATTTTTGGGTAGCTCTTATCTGTTTTGTTGCCATCCATAAAAATAGATTCCTGAAAAAAAAATGAAACAAACTCAGTTGTACATTGACAAGTAATCTTTCATCATTATTATCTCATTTTATTGAAAGTAACAAAATATACAGGTAAACAATTGACATTTTATTCAAAAACCTTCTCAGTCGGTTCAATGTATTCAACTTTGCACTTCCACCAAATTAATGCTACCTGAAAGATACCATTCCAGGAGAATCTATATATTCTATGCAGAGTTTAAATTCATATAGTAGATAATAATAATAATTTGCAGAAAGTAACCTAATGGCACCCATTAAACTGACACGTATGTCACTTGCTTCCTACAACTGAAAAACGTATTACCAAAGAAATATCAAAATTTCAAGTTAATTATAGCATACATTTATATAAAAAAAATCAAAGAACGGAAGGCTTCCATTTTAGACTTACACTGTACACAATGAATCTATATATAAACTAAAATGCCAATTGACGACTAAAGAATTCGATATCAAATTTTTATATGCCTCCCTAAATTATACCGACACCAGAGTAGTTAACATCTTTGCCGAAATGTAATCGACATCGATATATGAAATCTAAGTACCATGATCCAAGAGCCAAAGGTCCTCAATATAATTAAACAGAATTATCATAGCGATACAATGATAATATACTATGGCTCTCCCTGAAACCAGAAATTCAACCAGAATATATCCTATCTATCTATTTATCTATATCGGTCAATAGGGTACATAAAAATAATAAAATATACAATAGAATAAAGCACAGGATACATAATGCTAGATATATTGTTCTACATGTTGCAAACCTTTACGCCGATCCCATGGATTTCTGACATCAATTTTGTCATCTGTTTATGCAATATAATATTTAAAATGCAACAATATGCCAAACAAGCTACATAGTATTCCTATCTGGTAGTAAAATAACAAAGGGAATAGAATAAAAAAGAAAATGTAGCAGAAAGATCTAACGCAACATATGATATCATCTAATTATCAAGCCAAATTCATTTACAGACAAACGATATCGGTAAAAAAAAAATCAAAATCTATATTCAATCACTGTCGATTAAAAAAATTGTATTAGAACATTTGAATATTTAAAAATCTGACAACAATCTGATAAATTTAATTAAAGGACATATTGATATGCTAAGAAAAAAAAGACATGAAATTACGTACACTTATATATATTTTATATATTAGTTTGTAGTTTAAAGGTCTGTTTATGCTGACAGATTCGCACATACAAATAAAATTTGTCGCGCTAGCCCAAAAATAAGATTTTCGCAAAAAGAGTAAAATTTGAAAATGGTCCAAAAGTTTTGGAAGATGATGTTCTAGAATCTGTGAGTGAAATGTGTGCCAAATACTCAATTTAGCGTCGTTATTGCCAAAATTAAACTCAAAAAATGAATTTTTGATGTAATTTTTAGCTGAAACTTACTGGTTTTATGGCTCATAATGAGAAGCGCGATCAAGGCAGTCCGAGTGTTTATGCGAGGCGCGAACGGTTCTTAAAATCCAAACAATGACCAAACAATCTGTCGCCGTATTTGTACTAAACACATAGTAAATAATTCGGATAATTTTCGCAGGTTTTAAGTGCGATTTTGTGTTCGCGCTAGAATTCCTTTGACAATCATGTGCCTCAAGAATACGGGACATTTCTTGACAAGACCATATTGATCTTTGAAAACTGTGCATTATCAACCTTAATAAACTTGGAGCGACAGGTCATTCAGCATAAACACTCGGCAAAAATGCATAAACACTCTTTTCAACTGTTCGCATGTTTTTATGGGCGAATCTTACAGCATAAACAGACCTTAAGAACACAAAAATAACAAGCTACCAACAATTGATTTATTTCTGAATAATTTACGTGCATTGTTTTGACAGGTATTTGAATCAAAAATTTTGCGAAAGAAAAATAATATTAAAAAATTCAACAAACAATTTTATATTAGTGTTGTTAAAAAGAACGAAATGGAAGTCAATTAGAATTAAAATTTTTAAAACAAATTAAGATATTTGAAAACTAGCATAATGGATTGCGCAAACAAAGTGTAACATTGTTTTTTACAATTACTCGTCGATTGAAAGATAGAATTTAAGAAGATGGAGCGTGTGTGCATGACGCAAATACAACAGTTCAAAAATCAAAAGTATGAAAAGAGCAGAGCGTTCAGCTACCAAATGAATTACAAGTTGCTGAGCACAAACTGGTAAAATTGTAGGTAATATATGTAATTGTAGAGAGTGAGGCATTGTGTTTATTGTGTAGATAGGTTCGTGTATATTAAGGTACAAAAAAATGTTAGAGATACATTAGAAAATAAGCCAAACGAATTATGTACATAATCGAAAACTTACTTGATTTGATTGCATAAATACCAGCAAATTGGTTCACCTCTTGAATTTCTCGTACTAATCAAATAATCATAAATAGTTTAATACTTGAAACAAAGTCTGATTGATAATCATTTTTTCTTTCATGGCAACGCATCCAGTTTTGTCTTATATGACCGCGATGGTATGATAAAATAATGTCATTACAAATAAAATACGGCATTTAGATAGGTTTTAATAGCTTGTACAGTCACTTAAAGAGCATAATTTTGCAAGATTGGTAGAGATAAGTACATGTATTCATACACCATAAGCTTATGATTTACATTCAGTACCTAAACCAAAATCATATCTTGCATATCATACCAAAAATCATTTAAATCAAATCAACTATCAACAATTAAATTCATGCATGAAACAATAACTAAGTTTCAATTTAAATGTGTTTTTTTTTTACATTTAAAACCAAGCCATCACCTAATCAATATGTCATGCATAACTAAGCTCCAACCTTTTATAACAGTCAAAATTGACAAAAATTGTGCTATTTGAACGCCTAGACATTATATGGACAATCTTAATCCTAGAGTGAATAACATTTTTATAAAAGCCTCATAAAACTTATGTTCTACAATTGTGATTCATCAAAACTTTTCAAAGAGTTGTAAGAAAAAAAATATAAACAAGACATACCTCGTCGTTCATAGTCTTGTGTTTGCTTCTCATCGGCCTGATGCATAAAAAAGTTGAAGTCCAAGCCATCATCAGTTTTATCGGTAGTCCTGCTCAATGTTTTCAAAAACAGATGGTGTGAATAACTAAGTATTTGAATATTTTGAATTATTATATTTTGCTTTCAATAATGCTACTTAACATAAATAATCATTGAAAAGATCGACCACACACTAATATGGACATAGTGGGGTTTGCCATCCACATAAAACCGACAAAGAATCTAGCTCGCATATAGTTATGCGTTATAATTAGCTATCAAAATTTAGGCGGATTTACATATTATATGGATTGCGGATGAAATGTTACATTTTTCACATCAATTATATTATAATTCTTGACAGCTTTATCAGAGCATACATTGCTATGCCAGATCACACCTTCCATTCGGTAAGGACAGACAGTTTCAACGAGTACTACCTCGGCTCCAAGACGAATAAAAGTGCGAATTTTCTCACCTGCTCTCAACTACTAAGGCGGTATAGCTTTGTAGCTTGCGGTCCAATTTACTGACACGTCTGTTAACCTCGGCTATTGATCCCACCAGATATGCTTTAAACTTGTTAAGAATAATAGAAATCTCAAAAATCTGACAAGAAATCCCTCTATCGACTTTTTATCAAGTAATGTTCTATTTTATTTATTGCAAACTGAGATTCTTATAACGATGAATCAAAGTATACTTTATCTATTTCAAACAAGATATAATATGATAATATGAGGACAAAAAAAAACTCATTGGTAAAGCGTTTCGTAGTATTATAGATTACTTCTCACATGTAAAATCGTATAAGGTGGACACCCCTCTTGAAAAAAAACCCTCATTGGATAAAATCCCAAAGAACTATAGACCGGTTAGCAATCTCAGCTATATTTCCAAGCTCACAGAAAAGGCTGCATCGTCCCAATTGGATAAATTCATCGATGATCATCACCTTGCAGACCCGATGCAATCCGGATACCGATCTGGATGTGGAACTGAAACTGCATTGGTGAGGATATTCGAGGAGATTCTCATATCCATGGATCGAAGGCAAGTAACATTCCTTTGTCTGCTCGACAACTCGGCGGCCTTTGATACAGTAGACTACGGGATCCTCTTGACAAGACTCCATAGATCATTTGGTATAAGTGGACGCGCGAGTGACTGGTTCGAGTCATATTTCAGTAACCGCTCGCAAAGAGTCAAAGTGGGCAATGTTCTTTCGGATTCTTTGAGTATTTCCTGCGGAGCACCGCAGGGGTCAATATACGGCCCGAAGGCGTATAAACAGTACACACGCCCCGCGGGTAGGGTTATTGGGATGTTCGACCTGTTCCATAGCTTTTACGCAGATGACGGACAACTTCTGAACTCCGCTAACGCTATGTCCCATACAGACCAGCTTACAGCGCTACATACACTACAGTCCGCGGTCGATGCACTCGGAAACTGGATGCGGAAGAACAAACTGAAGCTTAACGAAGAGAAAACGCAGTTCATGGTGTTAGGGTCAAAGCGCTTGACTGCTATGTCAAAAATTGACTCAATACAACTCGGAACTGAGCGTATCCCGAAGAGCGAATGTGCAGTCAATCTTGGTGTTACGATGGACAGTGAACTTAATATGTCCGAACATATTAATTCCATATGTAAACGATGCTATAATAGTCTCAGAATTATCTGGCGAATTCGCAAATATCTCGATCAAGATTCCATAAAAACTCTAGTTCAGTGCCTGATAGTATCAAGTATAGATTATAGTAATGTAAGGTCCTATGGCCTATAGAGGGCCAGAAAGACCCCAGGTGTGAGCCCTAAAGTTAGAGTGGGGTTTGAGCATACGCAAATGACGACGACGGTTTCTAACTATAACTATTTATTGGTAATATATATGACTTTAATAACTACGCTTAACATTCGGTATATATCGGCGATTACCTTAGATATTTTAGATTTCTGATCTCGTTCACAAAGCTGTTTACTTAATTCCGGAAGTAGAAAGAGAGAGCGAGAATCGAATCGCATGAAAACTACCCGAGTATCCGTTACACTGCCCCCCCCTCCCTCGAAATGAAGCCGAGCTCCGTCTCGGAAACCCTTATAATACAATTTAACATGGTATAACGGACTTACAAACTTATAAATGAATAATACACGACCATAGGTCCCCCGCATGCAAAACTTACTATCGGAGCCTTCCCCAACCCTCATTAGACCGAAAACAAGTTAACCCAGTACCCCCAACAACCCAACTACTTAACTAACTACGATACTTGTACTACAGCGACGATCGTGGAGGACTGGGCATGCCGATGGACTCCGGAGTGTTCGAAAGGCTGCCCGAGGGGTGCGTGAAGTCCCGATCGATCTGCCCAGCCGCCCAGGAGTCCGCTACTACAACACATAATAAAAATGTAAAATATAAATGTCATGATTATAGTAATACATATAGCAATTGAAGTAAGACCAGAATTATTAATACAATTTTGAGCACCAGAGTAAAAATCACACAAGGCACTATTATTTACTATATACAAGACCTGAGACAAACAAAAACCCGAATTTACCCCTATCCCCGTAAATGCTATAGTTTAAAATGCAAAATTATACTCCCTGCCCAGCGAGACCTGCATCAGTCCGTCGAAACCCGGCGAGCGCCATGATTCCGCCACGAATGCCGAAACTCCGTAGGAGAAGGCTGCTCGCCCGATCTCGCCGGAATCTGCAAAGATAAAGCAAAATTTATCAAAAATAAAATATATAATCCCATGAGTAAGCAAACGACTAATACTTTAAATGCAATATAACTATCACTAAACTAAGCATCACAACTTCTCTGACTAAAATCATATATCAAAAACTGAAACGCCGACCAAAAGGTCCATGAGTACAAAATTGAGTTAAAGACGTGTAAATATAGAATGTTATGATAATAAAAATATACCAATAATGTAAATAATGAACTCTTTTACATATTACAATAAGACAGAGACTAAACCGGAAATTACAGTAGAGAAAAAAAATCGCATGTATATATATATATCGCAATACGTCAATTAGTGATACGTTTAAGCATAGGTTCCCACCGACCAGATTACATTACATATTTAACACACTAGATCCCTTACTGGATTACCCACCCAAAAAGCCCAAAAATGCCTGTTTATCGACCGTAGGTCGTATGCGAATGGTGAATACGAGTCTAACGCCCTTACCCAACTTTGAAAAATCATAAAATTTATATTTAGTCCCCTTTATACCACTTCTACCTATTTCTTGATTAACATGGGCCTACTAAGTCAAATTATACAGGGTACTACCATAGGCAGCGATTCTAAACACCCTTAGGGCGTCTACTTTGGTGGACACACCATCCAACCCTCGACCCTGGGGCCGCTACGGCATTGAATGACAAGGTCGCCGTCGACAAGCTCGCCCATAAGGCCAATCTTGCCCACCCACACACCGTCTTCGGTATAGAGGTGACCGGTGATCTTCTTCGGCACCTTTCTGACTGGCTCGGTGTCTTCTGGAGCGGGAGGCGAGCCCTCCTTGCGTTTAACATCGGGGCCCAAGTCGAGGCCCATAGCGCCCAACCCCTCAGCCACCTGGTTTACCGCCTGCGTCCCCTTCGGC